>WYDI02038196.1:0-27601 GCA_009867235.2 Psittacus erithacus | reverse complement strand
GTGGTTTGTGTTATACCTTAGTTACTGGACTGTTCTTATCTCAACCCGTGGGAGTTACATTCTTTCGATTCTTCTCCGCATCCCTCCGGGAGCTGAGGGAGGAAGGGGGGGAGTGAGTGAGTGGGCTGTGTGGCAGGGCTTAAACCACGACACATGCATATATTTTTACTTTCATCTGAAAGGTACTACAATTTCCTCTCTGTGACAGCATCATTAGAAAAGTGGTCTAGAAGATGCTGTGTTACTTGTGCTGGAAGCAAGTGCTCCTGCTGTGGATAGCTGCCAAGCAGTTTATTAGCAGAGATTTCTCATGGGAATGTCTCTGACACCCCATGACTTGGCTTTGGTGGAATGCTTTAGAAGAGGCACTGAATTACAGAGGATAAAGAAAGAGAGGAAAATAGTTATTTAATAGTGCAAGAAATCTCTCTGTGTGTATATTTAGCTACAGGAACACAAAAAGAAATTAAAAGAATTTTAATGATTTTTTAGCATTTTGGAACTTCATTGTTCTCTCGTGGGTAGGACAGGAAGACCTGTATTCTCTCTGCTGTGTATATTGTACATGTGATTGATTGTTAAACACAGATGTAGTTTCACAATACACTGCCTTTAGGGTCAAAGCCAGATTAGAGGGTCCTCTGTATTCCCTTCAGCCCTCCTGCTGCTGGCAACTTGTTATCATGCACTACTACACACCCCCATGCACACAATGGCGTTTGAGGCCACCCTGACATAATCTGAAGGGATCCAGGTTAAAAATAACTCTCCAAAAGGGTTATTTTCAGCAATCCGGTTTACCCTATGCTCTCACAAGCAGTTGTTGTGGCATAGGTGGAGGGGGGAAGTTGCAGCGGAAAAGCGGGACCACGCAGCCGGAGGAAAGGAGCAGCTGATGCCCATGTCTTGTAGCACAACACCTGCAGTCCAAATGCATGGTGGACTCTGCTGCCTTTAGCGCCTTTGCAGCTATGGGTTTGATCCTGTTATTGCTGAAAACAATAGGCTTCATTCCGTTGGTGTTAACCAGGGTCATGAAGGAGCTGGACCTCACCTCACCCACCCCACCCCACCAGAACTGCAAAGGTCATTTGTAGTTGGATTTTTTTCTTTTTTGCTGTATCTCTTCTAATTGTTTTACAACTCTCTTTCTTACACTCTTTTCTACATTTTCGCATTGGATTGTTTGTGTCAATGGCACATTTGCATGTAAAGTTAGAACTCTGCACTCAAAAAAACCTAGCAACTGAGAATATTCTGCCATAAAAACCCACAAAATTCACTTCTGATTTACATGCACAATTGGAGCAGATGTCTTTAAAAATCAATAGTTTTTGGATGTGCTTAAGATATTTGAAATCTCAGCTGAGTGCGTTTTCTGTGTCAATGATTTTTCTGTTTCTGAATCATGAAACTGACTAGATAAAAAGAATTTATAAAATTATTTTTAAATACTTTTTAATTTACAATTTTTAAATTTGAAATTTAAAAAATAGAGCTTTTGAACATACTCGGTCACTTTCAAACTAACCAAATACGGTTTTTGAAAAGTTTATTCTCTTGGGCTGTGACTCTTATGTCTTACATGTCACTTCAGTGCCATATGACAGAGTATTTTTATAATATTAAAATGAGAAATATTTATGTATGGTCCACTTGGTTGGGAATAGAAAGATTGTGAAGGTGTGTGGGAACAGGAAAGACGAATTCAACCTGTTTGAGTAGGCCCTTAGTAAGCAATGCCTGGCCTCCATTCTAACTAGCTGGACAGATTCAGAAACCACTGTACAAATCAAAAGCTTTGGGCCCAAAGAAAAAGGGCCATTATGAGTATTAAAAAATCTGTAGTCCTTCATTTTTTATGTGCCCAGTCATTTAGTATGAAAATACTGAAATTAATCTTGTTGTAAATTAAGAACTGCCATAACTGCCAACTCTTCCATCTCATAGCCTTGTGGTTATCAAGGTTACCTTCTCTTCTGACCCTCAGTTGTATTAATTCTTGAGCTTCAATTAAAAAAGGTCTCCTGAATCATTTTGATACCATCAATCCCCTCCAGTTACTCTCTGCCCTTTATCTGCTGTGGTGGAGGAGTGTGGTTGTTCAGAGACACATCCAGCACTTGGATCCAAGGAGATGATGGATCAGCTCTCTCTTCTGTGTTGCCCTGTTCCACATTTTTTGCACAGCAGCCTCTTCTCCGTGGAAAGACACATTGCCTTGTTTCTTCATTTTGGTATCAGGTTGCTCATTTCTGCCCTTCAGATCTGCAACAGCTGTATCCTCCTGATGATATGTATAGAGCAGTCAGAAAGTGATCCTGGGGATTAAAAAACAGTAGGTCTTGTGTTTAATAGGTGCTGACCTACACGAGGATGAATTTCCAACCCTCTGACCACCTGTCACTCCCATCAAGTCCTGTAGGAGTTAACAAACCTGACAGGATTTGGCCCAGGAATAATAGGAGCAATTTGTAAAATGAGTTGTCAGATGCAGGGTTCCCCATGCAAACTGTTAGCAGTTTACAAAGTTGTGTGCAGAAAAGTTGAGATGCTGATTGAAAACTTGATCCTTATGCTGCAAACCTGACTGGGTATCAGTGTGGGTATTAGAATAATTTCTACTGTGCTTCCATTGCATTTCAGTGTTTAAGCAAAAAATTAATTTAAAGCTATGCTCAGAGTAAATTGAATCAAAAATCTCACCGTAAAATTATTGAAGTTGCAGTCAATATGTTTTATTATACATGGAAAATTATTTACTGACATTCCAGTAAAAAGGGGGTTAATTTTACTGTTTTGTCGTTATTGGTACTGGGATACATACAGCATGCATACAGCTGCAGTGGTGGGAGAGTTCAGTACTTTTCTTAGTGCAGATGCCATTTCATACAGGGAGCAGAGATACAGGAAGGTATATTTCCATAGACTTCAAAGTATATCTCGATAGAAGGATCATAGTTTTTTTAAAAGGAGGATAGTGGGCAAAAAGTGGAAAGTTAAGTGTCTTCTCTTGAAGAAAGAGGTCTGTGATGTTGCCATTTTGATGAGTGCCAGTAAACTCTGCAAAAATAATCTGTTGACAGGCACTCACAAAAAGAAGCCAACAATCAGTACAAACTGCTGCTTCTAAACCCACATTTCTAACCCTGATCATTCAAAACAGCAGCAGAGGCAGATCTCATCTGAGATCGATTCTGATGAGAATGACTTGGAAGAAACTTTGAATTTAGCTTTTAAAATTAAGAAAATTTCACAAAAGGAGTGCTAGCGATCAGGAGTGGCTTTTGAGTTCTGAGATGATTTACTGCAGTGGCAGGAGATTGAATATCAGTTTAAAATATTTTTGGGTTTTTAATAACAGATTACATTCCTGAGAGCATCTCTGAAAGAAGCTCTGCAGTAACATAGCGGTGATTCAGCAGAGGAGTGGAATTTCTGGTCACATAAGGCAAACTGACTTTAACACAGCTCAGGTATGACCATCATCATGATTAACTACACTCTGAATTTCAACATCCCACTTCACCTTACTTTGTTAAAACCCGTGGCCAATCTTCTTAGTTGCATGTGCCTCTCTTGCCCCAGTTTCCTTCCTTGAAAGAGGTAACTAAATTGTAAAAATAGGTAGCTATTAGTGTATCTAGATGCTTGCAGTCAAACCCAAACTACCCTCTTTATGCAAGCTGACTTGCAGCCTGAAGCAAGCCAGCTGGATCAGTAAGCAGTGAAAATCCATCAGGAAAAAGGCAGAAGGGGAACAGAGTGAGTCTAGTTCAAATCTGAACTTTGCAGTGTACACAGACATGGCTGTATTCCTGTCCACAGAAACAATTTGAACACCTATGTGAACACAAGTCATTAAAATATGGATATGATCTGTATGTCTAGAAACCTAACTCAAACCTAACAGACTTTTAACTTTTTCAGCTTATATGAAGATTTTCATACTTTGTTCTCAAAAGTAAAATCCAATGACACTTCTGTTCTTAGGCTCCAAAAACAGAGACAGATTGATATGCAAATGTCCTCTTGTAACTAATCCTAGAGCCCTGTGTCTGCCAAACTGCCAGAACTTTGCCCAGCTGCTACAAGGCTTGGCAAAGCAAGACATACACACACACATATATATATATATATAGGTTTACAGAACATTCTGCCATCATGTTACTCTGAGGTCTGGAAAAAAGTGGTGCTTGAAAGTTTATGAAATGTTACTATGAAACTTTTGAATTATAATGTAGATATGTTCTATCACAGAAATTAGAAATAAGTCACAAAATACTAGAGCATAATAGGTCAATGGCTATGTTTCTCATGCATTGGTGAGAGGTACAAAGTGAGAGATGAAACAATTTATTTGCAAGAATACTGAAAATTACTAGTTTCTGTGGTTTTCTGCTCATTGGGACAAATTAAGACTTCTGACAGGGCCAGCTGGAGCTGCGGTCTGGACTAGCAGCGCAGATCCTTGTCAACAGTGTAGAGTCCTCTAGTCTTGTTGGCCTTCATCTCTCCCAGAGATTGCATCAGTCCTCTCTGGTGAACCATGCAGCCTGCTCTTGGGAGATCAGGGCTTTGCTAGTTTTGGAAATAAGACAGCTAACCTCTCTATACCTAAGTTTCCTCATCTCTAAGAATAGGGATAATATTTCTCTGCTTGGTGAGGTTACTGTAAGACATCAGCTCTTGCACGTTTCTGCTGTTATTTGTGAGTTCAGGATCAGCATGATGGGAGTACTCCAAGAGATGCAGAGAGACCAGGCAAAATCTCAAAATTTCACACGTTTATTTATGGTCAGATAATAGGTGTTTTTTCTGTTAATTTCTGAAAAGCCAGACATTAATCAATTTATTGGTCAGTCCTTATGTATATGATGATGCAGGTCTGATGTCACATTGATGCCTTTGGTGGTTCTTCCCTCTGAGACCGAGATGGCTAGGCTCAAGAGCTTTACCCAAGGGAAACTTTAAGCTTTCCTGAGCTCCATGGTGTATCACTGATGTTTATATATATATATATGGTCAAGATCTGTCTGGTCCAAAGGATTTTTCTCTTTTCACAGATGAGCCTCTGTTCTGGCATGTCAAGGGATGTGTTACCAGCTGGGTGCCAGCCTATTGCAGCTTGTTCAGAGCAGTGCTAACTGCTGGCAGATTGTGTGCCAGTTGTCTGATTCCTTCTAATAGTTGTGGACTGGGTAGTGTTAACTTCATTTTAACAATTTTTATGTGCCTATGACAAACAAGCAGATATTACAAAAGATGTTTTTCTTCCTACTCTGAACCTGTCTTGTAGTAAGTCTGGGTACAAGTCAAACAGAAATAAAGTGCAAATAGACCTTCATGCTACATTGAGATCACCTGATGAAAACACTATAAAAATGTAAAATGTTTGTGTGGCACCATCAGAACGTAACATTATAAATAGAGATATAGAAATTTTACTTTAAAAATTAGAAAATGAAATGTTACTAGTACTTGAAATGGGATGGCGTCCAGAGCTATGATACTTAGCCATCTTTTTGAATACCTTTTTGAGTACTAACATAAATACTTCCTATGTGGGAGAGAGGTGGAGAAGGCAGGATGGTATGGCTGTATCTGTACTGTGAAGGAGTTAATCTCCACAGGTTTGACCTCTGATGTGTTCTGTCTGTCTCAGGCAAATTGCAAGCATGTGCACTATCCCATCACATGTTCTGTTTTCCTGCAGAAGGAACTGGAAGCATGTCAGCACAGAGGAAGACAATCCTCCCTAATCGATTCCCCTGGATAGTCAGTGAACCAGGACTGTGGAAACCCACTTGCCTTCATGCTGGGCTGTGTCCCCCACACTGTGCACCTAAGACAAGGACTAAGCGTGCTGTGAGGCGTAACTGCCTCAACTTACAGATACAGCCAGGGAGAGCTGTATCATAATGGTGACATGCCTCATCTCTTTTTTTCTACTGAACTTGAATGAATTCCTTTTTTCTTCTTTTTTTTTTATCCTTCACTTCAAGCTCCCCAGTGTGCAGACATGGTAGCTGACCCTTACCCAGTATAAAGGGCTGCAGACAGCTTGATCTCAGGGCACAGAGTCTCAGCTGGTAGAGACTGACAGAAATTAACTTCTCATAATTTGTTTCAGCTGAGAATCCTATTTGTCTTCTGGTTTGTTCTATAACCATTTCTGTAGGTTGGCTGACTGGTTTCTTTTTCCTTTCAGCTAAGAGAAAATTTCTAGGTTTAAACTAAAGTCTTATGGCTCAGATTACTTTTTTTTTTTTTTCTTTCTTTCCTGCTAAATCTGTTGAAATAATTTCTGTATCCAAGGACATGCTGAAGATTTGAATATGAACATCTCTGAGTAAGTCAATGTCTGTTTTACTTGTTTTACATCATGTTGCACTGAAACTGTTGACATTTAGTCATTCCAAATGCTTTTTATGCAAGCCTGAAGTGTCAAACACGTAGTCAAGCATGAGAACTTCTTATGTATTTGAGTGTATTTCAATGAAATAGTATACCTAGAATAAATAAATATGTGATGCCTGGGTTGTTTCTTTCCCTATTGGACCATGCGGTGAAAAGCTGTAGTATTCCTTCCTGCTATTTCCATTTTTAAGCATGTGACATTCTTAGCATGAACGGAAGCTAATTTTGGTAGATAGCATAGAAAAAAAATCTTTTCTTTTTTTTCTTTTCTTTCCAAAACAGAAATTTTGCAGCATCTGTAAGCTCTGCATGAGGAAAGATCTTGGGCTGTGATACCTGGGAAGGCAGGAATAAATAACACTGTAGAGAAATGAGTGTAAATCAGGAGAGGGTGTAAATGGAGCTGTTTAGCTTTTTGTAGAGAAGCTAGGGAAGGATCCAAGAAACGTTCTTGGATTATTTTGAAGATTAAATGGATTTTGTTAGAACTGTACTTATTTTTAGGAAAATTTACCTAGCACACAGTCTTCAACTCTTGTGGCATGAGGGTTGGAACTAGATGATTTTTCAGGTCCCTTCCAACCCAAACCATTCTATGATCCAACTCTCTTAGTATATTTCCCAGGCTGGTAAAGTAAATGGAGAATTTCAACAGCATGTTTATAAGTGTGAGGGAGGTGTTAGTGAAAAATGTGCATTAGTGTGTTGGGGCAGCATGTGGAATGTGTTTCATAATCAGTTGTATGCCGTGGAAAGGGGTGAGCCTTGGTGAAATAAACAGAATTCACTGTAAAGCAGGGCACTTTCTGCCTGGGCTAGGTGCATTACCACGAAGAAGGCAAGCATTGTTAAATTTGCTCTGCCTTGTAGTGTTAGAACAGGTCCATCACTCTACAGATTCTTGTGAAAGTCTTGCTGTAAGCCCAGGAAAACCACATTTCTGACTTCTCTGGGGGTGTTTGCTCCACCAACTGTACTGTACCCTATGTACTTCTGATTATATCTACTTGAATGAGAGCTCTGCTGGGAGGTAGTCAGGTATCAGCAGAGCTAGCATACCAGGGTTTGCTTAGATGGATTGGAGATAGGGAGCAGGGGGAGATGCATGCAGCTTTAAGTCTTTACTGATTATAAAGATGAGGTATGCATGTTGTGGCAAATACATGATCCAGCTGCAACAAATCAGATTTACCTTCAGTCTACCAGCTGTTTTTCAGTTAATATAGTCTTCAACTTCTTTGCTGCCGGATTTCATCAGTCAAAATGCTGTTGAGCCACCCACTTCCAAAGGGCTTCCTATTTGAAAGTGATTATATAAAATCATTACAAAAAACATCTCTTAATGGTACTAATTTTTTGTGCAATTCAGCCAAAGGTATGTTTGTTGTTGTTGTTGTTGTTTTTTTTTTTTTTCATGAGACTGATCTGGGTTATGCTATGACGTGATTAGTTGCATGTTGTGTTTTACTGCAGTTACATCCTTCACTCAAGCTATTTGCTTAACGTATTTAATATAGGTAATTTTACTCTGTGAATAAAAAAAAATTAGAACATAATAAAAATCTAAGACCAGCAGCACAGAGGGAAAGGGGAAAAAAATGAAAATTACAGTTTTCAGAGTTCCAGGAGCTAAATCCAAGCCAAAGTCTTTTCAGATCTTTGGTTCTGAGAGTTGTCTTATGGAGGAATCTGTGGAGTACTGTGCCACCAGATCTACTCTAGTTAATGTAAAGCTAGTAGTCTGTTGGATTTTGGTATATGCTGTGAAGAATGCTCCAGTTTCTATGTGTTTTGGATTAGCTTATACCCTTCTTGGAAAGTCTTTTAGTGCTGATGGAAACACTCTGCAGTGCACAGTGGTCCCACAACTCCTCATCTTAACAGCAACACCTTGTTTACCATTTTCTTGCCTCCTTCTTCAGTGCCCTGTGACCACAGCAATGAGGCACATGGGATTGAGCATCACAGTTTTCCAGACTCTTCTTTGCATTTGTTGCATCCTGCTGTGATTGCAACTGTTTGCTGTGGTGTGAATTGCATGATGGAGCATCCCTCAGAGCTGACACTCAGTAGAGCAAAGGGCTCTGAGTGTTTGATGGCCTGAAGTAAAGGATTACTGGTCTCTCCTTCCCTAGACACTGAAGGCAGACATCCTTACCCTGCATAAATTGGCATATCTCTGGCTTTTTTTCTAGAAAGCCCTCTTTGTAGGGTTTGTGTCCTTGTTGACACCAGCCATCCTCTGAGCCATCGGCTATAGCTGATGTGACAACAGGCAAACCTTTTGCAGTGCCTGGAAGTTGGCACATGGAACATGGCTTTGTTGGGTTTGATGTTAAGTTGGACAGGAGAAAAATGCAAGAGAAACTCAAGGGAAAAGGACTGCACTTTGCAGGGTGTGTTGAAGGCCTGCAGCAACAGGGTTTATCTGGAAACAGAAGCAATGTGAAAACATTATTTTTTTGTTGTGTACTAATTCCAATATTACATTCTGACAGCAGTGGGTTTGTTGTAAATGCCCTTCTTGTATCTCCATCAGTTCCTCAACCTCATAACTAGCTCATGAAAAAAAATTAGGTGGGGTTGAAGAAAATCGGTTTTCAGACTTCACTGACTGTTCATGGCTGCTATGTTCAGTGTGCATGTTATAAAAAACTTACTGTTATTGTTATGCTCACTAAGCTTTAATAGAAAACAGAGCATTTTTAGGATGGGGATAACTCTAAATTCATGTGCAGCTGGAAAAAAAAATTGACCTTGGAAACCCGTCATGTTTCAGGAAAAATGTAGGTGGCCCTCCATCCTTAATTTCATTGCACAAATGGTTTTTGTCTCTTCTCTCAGTGACAGTTTGTGCACTCTTCAGTGCTCAGATTTGTCCCTTCTCCATGTGAATTTCTTCTCAGATTTGTTCTGCCTACTGACCTTCATCTTTCTTTTTTTGTCAGCTCTGGGATAATTTGTTGTATGCTTACTCTGGTCTTAATCTTCCTTGCCATAGGGCCTGCTATAAGAGTCAGAGGTTGTATACCTCTGGAAGAAGAAGAGATGAATTTCCTTCCCCTGAAATCTGAAGTCCTTTCATCTCTCTCCTTTCCCCAGCCTGAATTTCCTGTAAGATAAAGCTCATGGCAGACAAGAGGGAGACAGTACCTGATTTTTGTAATATTTCTACTTGCTTATCTGCTAGGAAATTAATCTTCTCTTTCCTGTGGTTTGGGGTAGTGTATTTGAAAAAATTCTGTAGAACACTGTTTTAGGCTTCTTGATAAATCCACTTTTTTTTTTTGTTATTTATTCACATTCATTTTGCAGGGACTGATTTTACCTCCACGTTTAAAATTGGCTTTTCATATTCACTCACCTCACCATGACCGGGATAATTTATCTGGGACATATGTGATCTTTCATAAGGCTTCCTTTTTATTTTATTTTAGGAAAATTGAGGAAAATTAGAAAAGGCATTTGGGAAATTTTTCCTGCTTCAGAAAAATAAGATTAACTCACTTGAACACTTTCCGAACTCTCTTGGCTCACCGTATCTCCAAAATAGCTCAATATAGAACTTCCAGATGAGTACATTGACTTACTCTGTTGGCTTTGGCAACTATCAGTAGTGTTGAGTAGACTGTCTTCTCGCTGATAATGGTTAAGCAGTCGTGGATGAAATGACTTTGTTGTTATAACAGTTTCCACATAAGTAAAAGGCTCTGAAAGGCTCATAATCAAAACCATGGGTAGTAACAGTAATCTGACTCTCAGTTTTGTTGCAGTATGTATGGATTCTGGAAATTCTGCAGAAACATCAAGTAATTTTGTCAGTGTGTGTTTTTAATTACTCAGTATAGACTGTGAACCTTTTACTTTCCAATTTTGAATTTGTGAACATTACCCTTACTTTAGATTCTTCAGATATGCTGTAAGCCTTTACACACAGAGCAAACAAACAGGCAGGGCAATTGACATCTTGAATAAAGATGAATTTTGTGGCCACATCACAGCTGTGGAGTGCCAGCAGTGCAGCTTGTAAAGCCCAGAGGGCATTATTTACTGAATGCTTGGAGCAGCATTACGTGAGGGTCATCAAGAAATGAAGAGTTTTTACTGCTAGAATTTTACATTTAAGTTTTTAAAATGTAACTTCCAAGTGAATCACTTTGCCTTTGAAATACTTCAGTGTTTGAGGAGGAAAAATAATATTGAAGTATTCTTTTCTGTCCCTTTTTTTTATGGCTTTGTTATGTTACTGACTTTCAGGCTTCAGAGAAAAAAAAGTCCTTGCCCTCCTGACACTTAACACTGTTCAGACTTAGGTGGTCTCAAAGCAGTTGTGCTTTAACCTCAATGAAAAGTTCAATGAAACAAATTCTTTTGTTGTGGCACTGACTAGTCTCTGACAGCACATGGGGTATGTTGTTCGAAGACATAGGTGCAGAAAAATGCTAGCTTGGGAGAAGTATTTGAAGGTAGAGGGTGTATTATAAAATTGTTGTGTGTAATGGTTTTTATTTCATGTGACTGATTTGTTTAAGATCCCAGTGGAGATTTAAATAATAATATTCCCATACATGAGGTTGGGGGAAGGATTTTTCTGCTTGAAATTTGTAGAATTTCTCAGGAAAAGACACTTGCCGTAAGGTCAGTAGAGGATAGTTCAGTGTCTTCCACCACCCTCCAGGTTCTTGCTTTTCTATCAAGTTGGTTTAAATGGATTTTAATCCTCTGGCTTTTAACTATGTTCTGTAGTATTTTAGTGAATGCCAAGTGGAGATTTGTAAGTGAGAAAGAAAATCTGTGTGTGAAAAATGTCTGGGGAACAGAGAAAAGAAACTAGAGTGGAAAAGAGAACTTGGTAAAGTCAAGTCATTTGTCTGGAGGAAATTAGCAAGTCAGCAATGGGTGATACCATTAGCATGAATAGTGAAATGACTTTGTCTCCTTAGTTTTCTAGCAGTAGCATAATAAATGCTGAAATGATAAAAGCTACAGTTAGGATTAGCAAGCATATGCAGTCTGCACTTTCAAGAAAATAAAAAGACAGTATTTCCTTGCATTTAAATTGTGTGTCTTTTCTGTCTGTTGTGGTGGTGAACAATACCTCAAGGACCTAGTAGCAGTGGGGAAGTCATCCTTTTAAATTCTGGGTTGGTTACCCACAGCTGTTGAAGCATTTAGTTTTTGGAAGACTCGTATTATTTCTGCTTTTATTCAACTGTGAGGAAGTGAGAGAGGCAATTGGGGTTTTGTTGTGTTGATCCCCCACTAACTTGTCTTATGGGCAGAGATGTACATTGTACTGTCTTTGGTGTTTGCAAATATATAACACTGAACTCACAGATGGTGTTGCAGTTCTACCTGGAGAAAATGTTTGTGTGTGTTACGTGTGTATACTAGGAATTTTCAGGTTGGGCTGTTACCATTAAACTCGTGATTAAAAAAACAAGCAAGCCAGGACATATGTCCTATCTGCAAAGTGTCAAAGAGATCAAATGCTCAGATACAGTAAGTGTAATGACAAGGGGTTTGTTTGAGCCTTATGAATTATAGACAGCTTGGACTAATTTGTTGGCATAAGTCAAGAGTGGCTGGAAATATGCATTAGAAACAGGATCTGGGCTGCCAAAATATTTTGTCTCTGAAGCTGCTGGTACTGACTGTGCTGGATTTGCTGGGCTGGGTGGATTGCTTGGGCTTGCTAATGCAACTGTTGCTGTTTCCTGTGTTTTGCTGATTTCAGTTGCAGCAGGATTAAGATACTAATGAGCACATTCAAAAAAAACCCTGCATCTGTTTTATACAAAAGCATGTGCATGTTTTAGTAAAATCAAAGTAGCTTGCAAATGTCTAACTTTGACCTCAAATTACAAGCCTTTAGAGCACATGGTACAGGTGACAATGAATATGAACATGCAATAGACCTGGTTAAAAACAGTTTTAAGTGGTCTATGTTATTATTAAGTATTTAAGGTTGTTAACATTTTCTTAGTAAACTCTTCATAAAAATAGCAGTAGCCTGAGGGAGGGGGGTGAGAGGTTGGCAGTGGGAGTGTCTGTGGTTTCTTCGTTATTGATGGAAATAATTAGACTGACCATCAGAGGTTTTAATAGTTGTAGTAATTCATGCATTGGTGTGGTTTCTGGCCAACTAAACAGAAGAATGTGGTGGCTTCCTGCATGTTGGCTGGTTGCCGTGCATGCATGGGCGCTTACCAGGGAGACTGACAGAAGTGGAGTCTCCTCAGGAGCACAGGCACTGCAAGGGGATACGAAGCTGGGAAGTATCCCATTCGTGTCAGGACTGCTTCACCCTTTAGGCAGGAACTTCAGAAAACTTCTCTCCTGTGGCTTGTACAGTGATTGTAATTTGTGGGATTTTAAATAGATTTTTCTCTGCTGATTATTCTCAAATGTTTAGACTTTTTAATAGAAACATGATGCATTCAGAAACTTGTGGTATTAATTTAGGACTTCAGAGGAAGCTCTGCAACTTCTGGATGGTCATCTTTTTGTAAGGGCATGGCTTGAACATGACACAGCTTTGTATGTTCAACCTCAGAATGTGAGTGATCTTTTTTCCATGTTTGCTGTGGGCAGAAATAATAGTACAACAGCAAATATTGCTGGCCACAAGCAATTTATTTCACACACACATAATTGATTTTAAATTACAGCATATGTATTTGGATTTTGCTGGTGCAAAAGAGAAATTTGAAATTACGTTATTTCAATGCAATGTAAAAGCATTGATGGAGCAGCATTAGGACAAGGCTTTTTTGAGAAAGGGTTTTCCAGGCAGCAGTGGGCAAGACAAGCACTGGAAATAGTTCAGTTGTATTTATATAAAAGGTGCTGGTGAAGCACAGAGGCCTGGCAGCAATACATTTATGATAGGTTATGAGTAAAATAATGTGTTTTGCTGCCCACAAGCCCGCATAAATGGATATGAGGGGGACACTAAGCACTGCAGTGGTACCTGCAGACCAGCCACACAGCAGCAATCAGATCTTTTGTCAGATAGGAAAAATCAATGAGATGATTGGGGAAATTCTTTGGGTTTTTGCTACTTAGTAGTTTATTATTCAAATTTCTGGAAACTAAGTTCATGCTGAACAACTTTTCTTATCTTAAGGTCCTTTCCAACCCTAAATATGCTTTGATTCTATGATTGCTTCAGTGAAGGGATGTTTCAAAATGCAAGCTGTTTAAAGGTCAAATGTAGTTTGTAGCAGTGTTATTCACCTCATGCTCTTTCTTTGGGAAGTGCATTCAGATACCTGATTGTTGCAAAAATGTTTTTGCAAAGCAAAACTTCTTTCTCTATGTGCTAGGAAATGTTAGTTTTTAATTCAAATGAAACACATTATTTTATCAGGGCTGCAGAGCAACGTATGAAAACCAGATAAGATTAGTACTGTTTGTGCCCTTTGATTTAATAAAGTCCATTCTCGTTTTGGAGGTACCTTTCTTGGCATCCTGCCTCTCTTCCTCAAACAAAAGTCTTTAGCTACACATAGCTTACCAGCTTAAGTACACTTTAAAAATGGTAATTTAAAAGCCCTGTATAGCCAAAATAGCTCTGTTCCGGAACGACTCACAGCATGGTCTTTAAACAGAACACCCAGCTACTAAGTTGTTCTGTGTCACCTCAAAACATCTGCTGAAAAACAAGGCTATAATAGATACATTGTCTGCAGATGAGGTTTTTTGTGGTTTTTTTTTTTTTTTTTTTTTTTTGGGTTAGGTCTTATTAAATAGCCAGTATTTAATTTCAGTAGAATAGGGCCCTTTTCTCTTGCAGTAGGAAAACTTTCCTCCTACAAGGATAATTCTCTGTGCATGCCTGTACTTTCATTTACATCTTTTCTTTTAAGAGATTCCAATTAGGAGCTAATTTAACTCAAATGGTGGCTGTTTACCCCTCTTAGATGTTTCTTTCCTACCATGCATATGGCTCCCTACTTCCTTCCCACTCCTTCAGCAGCAGCACCAATGCTCTCATCTAAGTCTTGATAAAAGGATAGTGTTCACATGGGTGACTGTGCTGCATATTTCCTTTGCTCTTTGTATCATCACTCCAAATGTCTGCTGCTCTCTAGATTTTGTGTTCATCCACTCAAAGAAAGTACCATGTATTTCTCCTACAAGTGTACCCTCTTCTGTGGTCCATGGAGCACCAAAACTATCCTATGGAGGAGATGACCAATCAATTGGGTGCTTATGCTATGGCATTAGCTTCCATCCACAACTCCCCTTTCTTCCCTCCTTGAAAGTAGCATGTGAAATAAGATGAAGTATGCCTATTCTGTGAGGAAGCTTTGTAATTGTTTTCAGGTCTACAGGTCTAGAAATTTAGAAGATACAAATGGAAACTAAAGGTAGCTTTCTGATTCAGTGAGCTTGTAACCCAAGAAGACCCTTTGGAGGTAGTCAGCAGAGAAGGAATCTCCTGAGGCCTTTCTTTTTTATTCATCCTTTGATCAGTGTTTGCCTCTGAAATGGCAAAGTTTAAAGACTATCTACAAAAGTGTCTGCTGTGAGCCAGCCCCTGAGAAATGACTCTATCTGTAGGCAAACCGGAAATAACATTTCCGCTGCCAGATGAACTTTCTGACAGTTGAATTCTGATCCCAGTGGGGAAAGGGAAAAGGAACAGCGAGTTATGAAAAACACCTTTGTTAAAACACATTTTAAAAAAGATTCCAAGCTAATTGCATTCCATTGCAAGTATGGCTCCTGCTGCCCACCGACCCGTCAGTTTTAATGTAAACAGCAAGTCAAATAACTTGATGCCACTTGATTAGTAATAATTTTATTTTAATTCACGTCAACTCTTTTCCCATTTCAAAACAACTGGCCTGCTGACTTCTTAGATTTAGGCATGTTCAGACCTTTCCAGTATTAAATACAGCAAAAGTACTTGCATAAGGAAGGCAACACATTAATGTAACTGTGGTATGGAAAATGTTAAGATTCCTAAATCCATGTTTTGTGTTTAATCATGAGATTTGCTTTGGCCCTTATGTACGTGGAAATATATACTGCATGTCTGCTGTTGCAGTACATAAAGTACTGGTGTTTCTGATGAGTTCTGGTGAATTTGGGGATGAACAAAAGACAAAACAACATGAGATACTGCAGATAGACATTCCTTGACCGTTGGTCACTCAACATTCACATCAATTTGCGTATTCTTGTAGGAATATCAGTTTCTCTAAAAGACTTGGGCACCTGACTGTATGCATTGCAAGGCAGCCTGTTGGCATAAATTGATGTTTTCTTGTTTTTTCTGTCAAAATACATGAACCTGGTTAAGGTTTCATTTCCTTTCCAATCCAGGCCTTCCAATAAAGCATCAGCAAGATCAACCTAATGTTTTTAATCTCCACCATTTTTTTTTTTTTTTTTTTCCCTGATGATCTATTGCCAAACCATTAAATTTTTTGTATACCTGCAAGTTTTATACAGTGGAACTGTAGCTGTGGCACCAAACAACATGCAAGATCCTGCAGTCATTTGAACTGCTTTTTCTTTGTGCTTATAGCTTATGTTGACAACGGAGCTGTAAATACTGTTTGCATAGGCAGCATTTATTTTTTCTGGTATTCAGTACTGTGCCTAAACATGTGAATTTTCTAGTTCTTTGGTAACTGATTCTTCTAATGAAGAATGCTAGCATGTCCCCAGTCTCATCCCTGGCTTAGTGGGATATGACTTTTGGATGCTGGAGTCTCCCTGCCGACTGTTTGGTGGCAGATACTACCAACTGTACGTGGTCACTGGTTCATGCCTCAGTGTCTTGCTCTTCTCCTGGCCATCCTCCTGAGGAGAAGAGGAAGATGTCCCCTACCTTCAGACCATCCCTGGGGTGGGGCAGGGTCCTCTACTCATGGCTGCTGTAGAAAAAGCTTGGAAACCTGTGTTCCCACAGGAACTAATAGCATTACTTTCTGCCCTTGCCTTTCATTTTAGGGGAGAATCACCCTCTTGGAATTGTGCTGGACTCTTTTTTAATGATCCCTCTCCCTTCCCACACTGCTGTCTGAGTGATCTGGACACCCTGATGCCTCGGGAAGGGTCTGTTCTCCATTTTCTTTTCAGGCTGAAACCTCTTCAGTTACCAGTCCTTGCCTGTGGTCGTATTAAATACTCATTGTTCAATACTTGACTGTTCTGGAGCTTTCCATAAACCAAATAAGCTATCCCCAAGCCTTGCCAGCTCCATGAACCCTTCTTCCAACTTGTGTCGTCCCAGCACCTGGTCTAGGCATTCAGTTGGGAGAAGGAAAGAGCTTATCTGGACCTACCTCTTTCATAGTCCCTCCTGGCCCTTACTGATGCCCACCAAGTTCCCCACCCAGGCAGTGATGCTTTCTGTGCTGTCTGATTTAGACCACTGGAACTGTGGCCTTACTGAATACTGCTCCTCAAGCTTTGGATGCACTGGAGTTTGAGCAGCCATGCAGCCTTTACCACAGTCTGTGTGCTGCAAAGTTGTGATCTAGACAGTGCTGTGCTGAGGCTTGCAGCTCTGGCAATTGTGAGGTCGCAGAAACAGCCAAAATTGTTTTCCAGTGAGCAAGGGAAACTAAGATGGTAATCAAGACGCATCTGCAAATTGAGTCAGTCCTGCCATCTCTCTCCAATTTTATCTCTGTTGTGAGGAGGGGAAAACAACAAACCTGTTTGAGAAGTTGGACTTGGATGCAGTGGCTGCTCTCTTGCAGACTTCTTTAGGATGCAGCTGCAGAAGTGGAAGTCTTCTTACATTTAGAAGCACTGGGCATGACTGGAAAAATTGGAATACTGTGTATAGAAGGGGTAAATTTTGGGGAATCAGTAAAAATACTTGAACAAAATGGAATCGCTTTAATATGATAATTTTAAGCAAAAGGAAGGAGAAGACTAGAGTAAGGTTGTCTTTTAGTGAACACCCCTTGAGGTCATTTAGCTTTTCTATTGTCGTTGTGAAAATACATATAAATATCCAAACAGCATAAAAATGTGACATATTAACCAAATGATAAGAGACGTTTGTCTTTGATTTCTTACTGTGAAAATTTCCAATGAATGCAGTCTAGTTTTCATCCTTTCTGGATCTAAGTCAGCCAGAGTTGTATTTATTTCCTTAACCCTGTTTTCATTACCAAAATGAATGTTTATTAGAAATAGGTAACAGAAAACAACATCATTGTGTGCCAAAAGATTCTTCTAAATCTGATATGTTTCTCATTTGGGAACATTAGATGTACAAATATTCCTGTGGGTTTGGGAAGGGAGCTAGCTGTTTCCTTTGAGGCATCAATGTGAGCATTTTGAGGCTAAATCCTTGTCTCTGCTGGGACAGGTTTCTAAGGTCCTGTAGAAAGGCTGGCAAGGCTATTAGTGAGCTTGGCACTTGAAGCCCAGATCCTGACCAGATAGAGATTCTGCTGAGGGAGGCCAGGCCAGGCAAATAGCGGAACAAATGATTAATGACACCTAAAAAGGGAAAAATAGCTTGGAAAACATCATGGATTTGGTGTTCGTGTTTCAAGTGCCACAATTAGAAACTACATCAGTTTTCATCAGGTTTTCACTGACTGATTAAGCTGGATCCTATCCTAAAGCATAGGGGACTATGCTTTTGATCACTGGCATTGCAGTGAATTGAGGAAGAGAGGTAAGGAAAAAAAGACAGAAACTTAATCCTAACCAATATGTGAGAGATTTTATCATTTAGAAAAAATTAAAGCCAAAACTGAACAAGCTTCTCTGCAGAAGGGCAACCTCTTTTTCATTCACCTGTTTTCATGTTGGGCCCTGAGCCTGCAGAAAGTCAACTTTTCCAGTGAGCAGTGAGTGCAGCTAAAGATGTGAGTGCTTGCTCTTCTCCCAGAGAGCCCTGGGCTGGTAACACTGCTTTTTCTTGCGCTATGCAAGGCAAGATTAATGAACCAGATTTCATTCCCTGCGGAGAAATATGGTCTGCAGAACCATCAGAAAGCTAGTGTGTGGCTAGCAAAGTAAGAGCTGCACAAGACTCGTGGCATACAGTGAGGGTCTATGCAGCAAGTGGGTTTGTTGTCTTTGACGCTTCTAGAGGATTTCTAGTTGTTGATTAATTGGTTTGTTTGTTTTCCCTTCCTTTTCTTCAAACTACCACATATCCCTCATCTGATAAAGGTGACTTCCAGACTGATGGAGATATAAAACCCACAGAAGGTAGATTTATGTAGTTACCTTCCCTGTGGAGTAGTGCTTATCTTCATCAGAGCGTGGCTACACTGAGGGAAGGCTGGCTAGCCAAAGGTTTTTTTTTTTTCACTGGGAAGAAAAATACATCCTCAGTACTGGAACTGGGCAGAAGACTTCTAGGAGTAGGTACCTCTCCCTGTGAGTTACCAATTCAAACTGCACCTGAATGAACAGGGCCTCCTTGTGAGTTACCAATTCAAACTGCACCTGAATGAACAGGGCCTGTGGCTGACTAACAATCTATGGGAAGTGGATCAAGGTTTTAGTTCTAGGGTGAATTCACATGCAGCTGGATCTCAGTAGCTTAGCTGTCAACAATCCCAGGAAAATGAAGCAAAGGAGATCCTTCTAGAGGACTGGAACATACGGGTAAGGGAATCTGAAGAAAATATTATACCAGCAGTGTTTTACTTTATTCGCATATAGGAAGTTAGGGTTTATTTCAGTGCCAGCAAAACCGGCAATGCAACACTTAGCTTTGCTAATATACAAGCACTACACAAAAAATTGTGTGTTTGCCTGTGAAACATTTTGTGCCATAATCCATAATCTTTGGCTGATTTCTCTCATGTGGTTTTGTGATCAGCTCTGATAGTCTTTGTTATGGAGACATAACAGAAAACATGAATGCATAAAAGGACAAACAAAACAAGTAGGAAGACACCAATCATATGGGATTTACAGAAGGAAGGAAATGTTGCTGTTATTCAATCTATTTTATATAGTATGTATTTGTAGTCTAGAAAAAGTGTATAAACATAGTTATTTGCATTTGAAAGAGACAACTGTATGTTGATTTATGGTTTAAAAAGTCTTTTGAGAGGCATGTATCAAATTGAATGCTATGATTCTCTTTTTAAATCAATTCAGTGCTATGCTTGCATTGTAATAATCACTTCAGAGCAGAGCTCCTGAAGTCATTATACATGGTGTTGCAATTACTCTACTTTTTAGAGATGCAGTAAGAACCAAGCTTTGTTTCTGTAGCTGAATGTACAAATAGTCCAAGTTCATTTCAGGGTGTAAATTAAACAAACAGCTCAGTTAAGTCCACCAGAAAGATTTTTTGAGCTGACCTGTGTAATTTTACTCTCCAAATGAAGTAGGAGTAATCCCTTTGTTATTTGTTAAAACTAATTTTTCAGTATAATTTCAAAACCTCTGAAGACCTCTATGTAGAGGGAAGGTATTATAAATTTACTTGGGGAAGGGAGGAAAAAAAGGGGGAGGATGGTTTCAGTTACAGGAAACACTATGGAGAATTTTATTCTCATCAGATCATTACTACTAAATCCAAATCAAAACACAGCAGCTACAGAAAGAATCCACACTAATTCTTAAGGGAAGCTACGTGCCTCTTTGGCACTTAATTTTCATCCAGGTTAATTTTCATCCATTTATTTTCATGATACATACATAATACAAGGATTTGGAGCAGTAAATACTAATTACATTGCATGGCTATGCTGAGGTGCTAACAAGCAATTTTGCTTAAAAGCATTATGTGTATGATCTACCCCTTAGATTGCCAAAACCAGGAATGTGCACGTGCGTAAGGTGGGAAGACTGAGGTAAGACTTGGGACTGATAGTCCTGAGGCTTATGGGGATTTTTCTGGTTTCACAGGATAAAGATTGCTCCTCCAATGCCAAACCAAGAAAGCCAACCTATGTAATTATTAAAAGGAGGTGGAGTAAGTTCAATATAACATTCTAAAATGTAAGATTTGGTCCTGCTTGGTTTTTAGAAGGGGAAAGACATGGGCAGATAAAGATAAAGCTATAAAGTTTATGAGAATTTCAAACTCCTTTCATTTTTTCTTTTTTTCAGAAGTGCCTAATTCTGAAAACAAAGGCACTATATTGATCATACCCAAAATAGCCATCTAAATATTCTAAAACCTTCAAATTTAAGTAAGAAAGTCAGTGAAGAACCTTTCAAACTGTGAATTCTTGAAGTGATTGAGTGTATGCAACCATTTGTAAGATTTGTCTCAACTTCCTGAAAGATAGATGTGCCAGTTTTCCACAAGTGAAGGCCACAGTGCTTATTTTCTTCCTGAGAACAAGGACAGCACTTGAAACTCAGCCTTGTGCTGCTTTTGCTTACCTAAAGGGGAAGGTAAAGCCCCATTAATTGCCAGTTTTGAGGCATGGAAGCTGGCTTTGCCATTAGCACAGCCCCATCAGCCAGCCCTGCCTGAGGTTTATTGACAGAGCAGGCTAGGAAAGTTCCAAAACTCCCTCATCTGCCATGCAGCCACCTGAAGTATTTGTCAGCAACATGAACACTGCATGGCTGGGGGGTTGGAACTTAAGGTTCTTTCCAACCCAAACCATTCTGTGATTATATGATGCTATGGTATAATTTTATTTAAAAGACCCGCTGAGCCAGGCATAAGCACAAGCCTGCAAGGAACCTCTGAGGATGTGAAGGGCACAGGGACTGGCTATAAATTGAGTAAGCATGCCAAAGAGCCAGTTCATTTTTAACATTGTTTGCCTCTAGATCAATCATGGAAACTTTTTGTACAGCCTTCTACATTCCTAATTCTGCAAGAGGTATTCAGGGAAAAAGGACCTGTAACAAAAACCAGCACACCGTAACTTAGGTTGGGTCAGAAGGAAAGAAGCATAAGTATGCTGTTAGAGTGGTAAATGTGAGATTTTAATGGTAATGGAGAGCTTTAGGACTACTAATATGACAAAACCAGAAAACTAGTTTAGAAAGAAAAGAATGTTTGAAGTACTAAAATAGTGTTTATCAGTTTAAGAAAAAAACCCTCAAAACCTGAACTGACCAGTGCAAGCTCACAAGATTCAGCTATAAAGCTGGGCAGAAATGAAACCCATCTCAGAGACAGTGTAAAAACCACAAATTACGTTTTTGATCACTGCCACCAAAGTAATTTCTGTCTTTACGAAGTTTACTGAAAAGCAGAATCTGCAAGCTGTGATTTAGGAGTGCTCCTGGTCTAAATGCGCAGGGTCAAGATCTGGGCAAAAAGCTGCCAGCAGATTTTTCAGAAGCTGGCTGTCAGCTGCAAGGTTAAAACTCTTTGCACAGGAAGCACAGTTTTCTTGGGGATAGGTTATTTCAAGCTCCGGGAACACACTCCCACAGGAAGCATTAAACACCTTATATGTCATTTTTCTTTTCCAAAATGCACTTTTACCTTGTTTTTAGTAAGAAATATGTAGGGAATTAGCATAACAATGTGCATTTGACACGATGAGTTCTTGCTGACTGAAGCATGGGAGAGTGCTCACATACAACTAAAATTAACACCACAATAAATGCATTTATTGACTTGGTAAGATTAGAAGATTATAGTAGTAGTGTGGAGTAGTTTACAGTACTCAGCTGAAAAAATTAAATCACATTATTACTTTTTAATACCATGGACTAGATTATGTATATTTTTACGGTGATACTTTTAAGGAATAGCTCAACTGCACTTCTTGTATAGGCATGCTGGGGAAGAAGTATTGCCTTTAGAGCAAAATTAACATTCACCATGAAAGAAGAGTGCAGAAAAAAACACTGCTGAAAAGTTTACAGTAAGCCAGTAACTCTCACACTTTGTTAATAAAATCACAACTATGTTCTTCTCACTTTTTCGGTATGTTAGGCCTTATTTTGAAGATGTGTTATTGCTTCATCAGTAGCAGTGCTGCTTCCCAAGAGGACATTTCTAGAGGCACAGACCTACATCTATAAAGAAATTTTGTTGCCTTCTCCCAATTCCCATGTGCTCTTCAGAGCTATCCTAGCTGGCAAATTATTTTATCATGAGATTTTCCAAACTATTTAACTGCCCCTACTTCATGCAGTTGTTAAAAACTGTATTTTAAATATGTGCTTGTAATAAAGTTATGAGCTGTTCTGTGAGTATTACTTGGTTTCTTCCAAAACATAACAGTCAAAGTAGTTACAATAAAAAGTACAGAAGAAAATGGTTAAAAACTTAAAACTGTAAAGTTTTACAGTTGAAATGGATTTTGTAGGCAAGTAATTTTCTCTTAACCATAAAAGCTAAATTTTACTGTATCAGAAAACTGTATGTCAAGTATATGTTTGGACCATCAAGAAATGACTGCACAAATCTAAGTACAACTATAATGGCTTCGGTAAAATAAAAGGGTAAGAACTTGTAGTAAGTTCTCTTGCACTAAGGCTGTTTGTCTGTGGTCCTAAAAGGCGGTTTTGTCCGTTTCAATTCTGTTAAAGAAAGACAGTCTGGCTTTCAAGAAGAAAACATCTCCTAAAGACAGACTTGACCTTTTCTTCAAGCTTTTGCTTTGTTTACTGTAACAGAAACTATAGAACTTGAAAACCCTGTGCTTTTCAGCCAGTTCTGTCATACACTATAGCTCACACTGCATTTAGAATGTAATAGTGTGAAACCAACCCCCACCAAAAACATAGCAGGTTTTAAGGTTTATTTCTGAAATGTTGATATATACCATATTAATTAGATATATTTTAAAAGTTATCATATTAATGAAATGGGGTTGAGTTTTAATATAATGACAAAATTATAGTTATTAAGATGTCTGAATGTTGTAGTAATTCTGTTGTCACTTTGCCATCCAGGTAATGGTGTCTCAGTCTTATTTCTGGCCAAGCTGGGACAGCTAAACATGAAGAGACAGAAAACCATTAGGCTGCTAATCTTATTCTTTCAGTCAAACCAATATCCAGTTCATACAGTAAGTACTTCTATCCTATGAGCTTTATTTTTATTTGCCCCTTACAGCCAAAGGTGTGCTGGTAATAGAATATTTAATGCATACCCTCACAGGAAAGGATCTAAGCTTCAAATATTAAGATTTTAATAAATCTGGGAAGTAAAAATACAGTATACACAGTGAAGTCAACAAAAAAGTTAATTAAGCTGACTGAAGAGTTATAAGCTAAGTACCATGTTTCTTCTTCAAGTGCAACAAGAATTAATTTAGTTATTTAACATGTAATTTTGATGAACAGTTTATTCTCATCTTAGTAGGAAATAAAACCATAGGTGGTGACAGCTACTGAAGGGCTGCTATTTGCTGACCACCATGCACAATTTTTATTTTGCATTCGTACTGGAATAAGGCATAGAGACGTAATGGTGATTATAATGATTTTAAACAGAACTAGAAGAATGTTTTTTGGGGTTTTTGTTTTTTTTTTTTTTTTTTTTTTTTAGTATAGGTATGGACAACATCAAGCTCCACTAGGTCGGTATTTATAAATAACCAAATTTGGGATAAAGGTTTAAACACCACAGTTAAACAGCAGTTTTTGAGTTGTAAACAGCAGTTTTTGAGCAGTTTAGACAAGCTGTAAAGACAAGCTATTTGTGAAAATATCAAAAATGGGGTAATTTTTTTTTTCATTAGTATTTACATAAAGGTAATTATTATGAACTTCTTTACCTGCATAACCTTGAAGTCACATTGACAATACAGGCCTTCAAAAGTTAATTGAAAATAATGACTCTAAACCCCCATTTCAATCAAATGAAAACAGGTAACAAGAACATGTATTAATCTTTCCCATATTAGTTTGTGTGGATTTTATATACATTTATTTACTTATTTATTTATTTTAAATCCATGGAGAAATGTAAAGGTAAATAGGTCAATGCACAGTTACGGAGGTAATAAACATTACAGAAATTATCAAAGGTACCTACCTGTTTTATAAACTGTGTAGCATTAAAAAGTTCACTGCAGCCATACAGGATGTGTTTGCCTTGTTTACCCTAAAAAAAGACAAGACAAAGAAATCAAGTGTTTAACAGAGTAGCAGAAGTGACAAATTAATGGCATATCAAGAAAACTTCGCAAGCCCCATCTTGATGATGAAGTCTTTTGGCTGGAAAATGAACAGTTGCTCTGCCAGAGGAAGATAACCCTGTATTTAAAGTGGAAAATGAGTGACTAGAGACAGAAAGAAAGTGGGAAAAACGGGTCATTTCACACATTTAAACTCACTAGAATACCAAGTTCTGTGATGTACCTACAAATGGCCTGGGGAAGCTAACATCCCTACCTGAGCAATCCTAACCCCTACAATAACTTGGCACTGTGCTAAGAATACTAATGATGTATTTACTGATTTTGTTCTATTAGAACCCGAAACCTTCAATCTGTAATTGATTTCCACATGATGATGATGATAAAACCAGCACATTATTTTGGTAAATGAATTCTGAAACAGTGTTGCATTGATTTCAACTGGATGCATAAGAAATCTAGTGTGCAGTTTAACAGTATTGACTTGATATTAAGGTTACCAAAAGGCTATATTAGCATTTTGGAAATGAAAATTAGTTTAAGTAATACACAGGTTTGGACTAAGTTTATTTCCAGTGTTGGGCTAGTAATACCATGGCTCCTCAAAGTTCAATACTCTTAAGAAACCTGTTTCACTGTCAAATTATTTTGCATTTTCCCATATTTGGGTAAAAATTACTTGATAAAGAACTAAATGGGAAAATAAGTCTTTGCTTTCACGTATGTTATGAACTGTGCTGCTTCAATAGAGAGTACCAGAAGCAGATTTGAACAGTCCTTAGCTGGCAGTAACACACTAATTGGTGAGACGGTAATCCTGGTTCAAGTCCTCATCTTTATTAATTTTAAGTCGTTTGTTGTAATAAGCTATTCTTGTCTCTGAGCAGGATCTTGAGCTTGCGTCTTCCCACATTTCAAGCCAGCTTTTTCTTAATCTTGATGCCTGAATAGGTCTGGTTTTGATCTAAACTGGCATTTTGACAGATTCCACTTTCAGTAGTATGACTGAATAGTATTTGTTTCTGCCTAGTACCAAGAAAAGAATTAAACTATACAAATAAGCAGAGCACTGGAACAGGCTGCTCAGGGGGGTTGTGGAGTCTCCCTCTTTGGAGACATTCAAAACCCACCTGGACATGTTCCTCTGGACATGTTCCTGTGTACCTGCTCTGTGTGGCCCTACCTTAGCAGAGGGGCTGGACTATGGTCTTCAGAAGTCCCTTTGTGCCCTAATGATTCTGTGAAATGGGACTATTTTGTCTTCCAGGCAGCTCTAAAATACATTCCAGTCTGTTGCATATATTCTTCTGAAAGTGAATTTTTAAAACATGTATGCTTTTATTTAAAGTTAATTTCTTAGTCCATTCAAACAAAGAGCTCGATCTCCAAATAACTGCTGGAGCCAAGTCAAAAGTGCTCAACACCTAAAAAAACCCCAAAACCCCAACTCAGCACTCTCCAGTCCAGCATTTTTTCATGACCAAGAATCTATGCTGGATTTAAATTTCTTGTGATATAACATTTAGCACAGATTGCAATAGATTATCAAGCAGTACCCTTCCAACCACATACAAATGGACATTAAAGGACATGCTAAATTCTCCTGTATAAAACCGTATGCTGGTCTCCCTGTGAGGGTACCTGTGGCTTTCAATTGTGATGACGCATTTTCAGGATGTTAATCCAAACTTGGCCAATATCTTTACTTTAAGGCATGATCTGTCTTTCTGACATAAATATTTGCTTTTTGATGATGTGCAATAGTCTGTTACAGCACAAAACTGCAAATAATTGGATTTGAGGGTTTCTCTTAATTCTCCTACAAAAACACCCAGAATGTCAAAGCCAAATGAATGTTACTTCCTGTTTTAGAATGATTTAAAATACTTTCTCTGTGCTTTCAGAGGCAAACTGGCAAAACAGATAGTGCTTAGAAAAATAAAGCAGTGAATAAAATCGTTGTCGTATCTGCTTGCAAGAAAAGAAAAAAGCTCTGTTCTTGCATGCAGATACCTTGCAAGATACCTTCTGATTTTTCCTTTTTATTCTGGAGGATGACTGATTGAGTATTAGAATAATTAGTAAGCTACATCTGTTGAAACAACAGATGCTGGAAGTGTACCTCACAGAAAACTTAAATGTTACTGGATAAGCCTGTAAGAGTCACCTGGGAGAGGCAGACAAGTCTCTGGGAGGTCGGGGAGGTGGAATTAAGGCTTTTGATAACTTTTGTTTTTTTTTTCTCAAAAGCAAATGGCTCAGTGAAATCAAGGTGGGGGATTCTTTCCCCCTGGGAGGTCATCTCCCACTGACCAAGTACACACTCCAGTTGGAGAAACATACAGAACTCTTCAGCTGTGACAACAGATGATGAAGAAACCACTGTCCATGGGTTCCAGAAGAAGAAAAACCACATCCAGCTTCTGGCTCTGTAAG
Source organism: Psittacus erithacus (assembly GCA_009867235.2). Lineage (NCBI taxonomy): Eukaryota > Metazoa > Chordata > Aves > Psittaciformes > Psittacidae > Psittacus > Psittacus erithacus. The sequence goes on along the minus strand of WYDI02038196.1, from coordinate 725 downwards.
ATCTAACATTACAATTCCTGTATTTTTTAGTTCCTTCTGTCCTCTCCATCTGTTTACCAAATAAACTCCTGTTTGCCCTCTTGTTCCTCAGAAACTTCAGCTTCCTGCCTCTTTGTATGCAGTTCCTCACTGAATGCTATACTTAGTTATCAGTAAGAGTGGTAAGTGCTAAGATGAGCCTAGATTATTTCTTTAACTTACATTTTTCTTCATTCCTTTTTCCTATCCAGACCAGCTCTGTTCCAAAACAGCTGCCTGTTTGAGGGGGTGAAACAACTTGGTACACATGTTCTGACTTCAAGTTCTTCAAGATTTACCTGGACACAAAAGTCTCCTGTGCTTATGTTGTGGAAGAAGTGGTTTTCAGTGACTAATGCCCCATATTTATGTAACTGTGTATATTTTTTTTAATCCAGGGAAGTGCTTGAATTCCACCTCCATGCCCCAAGAACTGTAATGATGTAGTCACTTTTGTCCATCCACTGACAAGGCTGTTAGGCTGGCCAGCTGGAACCAGAGACAGCAAGTCTGTTATACTGGCATTACAGTTCTGGGTTTTTTCCTTTTGCATATGTCCTGGGTTCAGCAGTAGCAGTCATTTTTCTCCTTCTTAGTAGCTGGTGGAGTGCTGTGTTTTTGACTTTTGGCCTGGGAACAGTGCTGATAACACCGATGTTTTTAGCTACTGCTTAGAATGTTTAGACTGACCAAGGACTTTCTGAGCC
>WYDI02038195.1:0-17611 GCA_009867235.2 Psittacus erithacus | reverse complement strand
GGGGGGGGGGGGGGGGGGGGGCGGGGGGGGGCCCGGCCCGGGCGGGGGGGGGGGGGGGGGGGGGGAGGGGAACCCGCCGGGTTAGTATTGAGGGGGGGGGGGGGAGGGGGGGTGGGGGGCGATCGCCGCGAACCGCTGCTCCCGCGGTCGCCCCGGGCCCGCAGGGGCGAACAAAGCGGCGCCGGGGCTGTGCACACCTCCCACCCGGCCCCGCGCCCCGGGGGGACGATCGGAGGGATGGGGCCGGAGCGGCGGGGGGCGGGCAACACGTCGTGTGCTCTCCGGCCGCAACTTCGCAGCGGCGAGTGGTTTTAATCCTCCTCCCCCTTTCTTTCTTCCCCCTCTCCCGTTCGCATGTGTATTTCTGCCGGGGGGCGCAGGCGGCGGTGCCGTCAGGGCGCGCTGGCGGCAGCAACAGGTTGCCGAGGCTGTGACGGGAGCCCGCGGGCAGCCGGCCACGCCGCCGCCCGGCCAGGTTCGCCCTGCTCCCGTGACGTCACAAAGGGAAGGGCCTGCGCGCCGTGGAATCTTCGGCGCTCCGGCCCCCCCCCCCGCCGCCCCTGGCGTGACGTCAGAGCCGAGGCGGGCCGTCGGGGCGGGAGTAGGCCCCGGGGCAGTGCTCGGCGGCGCGGCGCGGGGGGGGTGGTGAGGGTGGTGGGTGTGAAAAGAGAGGGCGGCCCAGCCCCGGGCCAGGTGAGCAGGTGCGGGGCTGCAAGGTCCTGCCCGCTTCGAGGCTGAGAGGTTGGTCAACCGTCTCCCCGTGCGTAGAGAAGAGCCCGTCACGTCGCCCAGCGGGAAGGGGCGGAGGCGTGAGGAAGCAGCGTGGCGACACGCGTGGCACGTTTCCTCCTGCCCGTGACCTTCGGGCGCTGCGGCAGCCTGGCGGAACACGCCGGGACGCGGCTTCCGCCGCCGGCGCCTTCTTATTCTTGCTGGTGCCAACCGAGCCTTTTGTTGTCCGCCTGCGCGGCTGCAGGTGTGTTCGCCCGTCCCCGGGTTGGGGCCGGAGGCAGCTCATCCCGGGTTGGGGACACTTAACACAGTCCCCTTCCGTTATGTCAGTCTTTGCTTCTCAGGTGCCACCTACGTCCCAGGGGCAGATCTCAGCCCCAGGTACTGCCGCAGGTGACTCGAGAGAGGCGGTGCAGAAGGTTGGCTGCGGCTGAGGAGGCCTAGCCTCCTCATCTCACTGGCCCTTGTTGCGGCCTCACCGCCCCACTGCCGGCCCGCAGCGGAACAGCAGTCCGCCCAATGTTGGGCCATGCTGCCGCCCGGCTGCGGGGCCCTTGAGGTGAGGGCTGCGCCGGGGGTGATGACCCGCCGTGAGGAGCGGGAGTCCGGCCGAGTGCCCCCAGGTGTGCAGGCGCCGAGCGGTGGTGCCTCAGTGTCCCGCGCCTCTTGTCTCTACGGGCTGTTGTATCTGGAGCAGATCCTGTTCAGGCTGCTACTTTTCGGCATTTGTGGAATGAATTCTGAAAACCAAAAGGTGGTGAGAACAATGGAGTAAAGGCTGTATGTTGAGGGGCTTGGCTCCTCACTCCATAAGTTGTCGCAATTAAAAGTTCTTTTAAACTTTGAGAGCGTTATCTTTTGCGCTGATAACCCAGGAATGAGGAAATCCGTGTGTGCGTCTTTTTTCTGTGCTTTAAAAACGCTGTCACTATGGCTGACTCATACAAATCTTTCTTCTCACTTTACCCTCCTCCTTCTCAAACATCTTTACATATCAAATATTGCCTTTTGGCTCAAGCCTCAGAAAAGTGACAGCTTTGTAAAGCATCAGCCGAGAAGCCAGACTGCATTCAGTATGCGCTTGGAATTAATAGTTCCTAAATGAAAGGCTTTGAAGTCTTAGGCATAAATTCACAGGTGCATTTTTCTGCCCGTTTTCATGATGCCGAATAGCAGATCTTCAGTTCTTGCTGGCTTAGGTCTCAGAGTGTAAGACCTGGATTAGTGTCTTAAAATACCTGCACAGTTCTGCCGTGGTAGCAGATGGCAAAATATAATGAAGGAGTACTGTCACCTCGTGTGGCTTGTTTGCTTGTCCTTGCAGAAGTAAAAGTGCTGTAGTCTGCCGTGAGGTGACACGCTTCACCTACGGATGGCCTGGTAAACCTCTCAGATGGAGGCCTGTCCGGGATTAGTGTGCTGCAGACATCCAAGGAGAGTTCCTGTGAGTGCTGTGACCTTTGAAACAATCGTCTTTACTTAGCCGTGCTTGAAGTGGGCTCGGAGTTTTGTGGGGGATGGTGACCAGGCAGCACCACCTTCCTCCTGAGTAAGGGGTGTTTGTGTAGGGGCCTGGCCCTGGGCGCTCCAGGGCTTCAGCTGGACCCTCCTGCCTTGCTTTTTTTTCCCGTGGAAGTTTCGTCTTACCTCCCACAGCCCCACAACTGCCAGTGTGCTTTAAGTTTGACCACTTCCTACAATAAATAATGTAAATACACCAGTGGCAGCAGAGGTAGTATTCAGTGTACATGGCATCTTATTTCAGATAACCTGGAGCCTTTTTGTGCTGAGTCTTTTTCAGGCTTTTGGTAACAATGCCAGCAGCATAGCATGCTCAATTCTTAATTTTTTTTTCTGCATGTATAACTTCAGCTAATGGTGTAAAGATGCTAGCTGCGCTTGAGATCTGAGTTTGGGTTCCTCTTAACCTCCTCCTGGTCTCTTGAGACTACAACATTATGTTGTGATCATAGAATAGCACTTAACTAGAAACTAGTAATTAAATCCTTGTTTTAAAAAAAGGAATATTTGGTTTTTGCTATCAACAGATGCTTTGCCCTGAAATACTTATAGACTCCTGCTCACTCTGATGGGACTTCAAGCCAGGAGTCTGTATAAGATGCTGTCCAGAGTGAATTATAATGAATTAAGGCCCCTGTGAGGAGTTTCTAATGTTCATTAAGTACTTTCACCTTCTCTTATGAAGCCTACTAAGCCAGTATTAAAAATACATTACCCCTTCCTTTTCTGTAGATGTAGATTCTGTAGACAGCTAATGTTATGCATATGCTGAAGTGTGGTATAAACGTCAGCTGATTTTGGAAGGGAGCAGCAATGCCTCCATTTTATTGTTTGATGAAACAGAAAGAAGTCTAAATTACTTGCCAGAAGCTACATACTGCAACAGTGGCAGAGATGGAACTAATCTGTATTTCTGCAGCCTCGTCTGATATTCTGTCCTGTAGCTTACAAGCTCTTGCCACGAGGCATGACATCTGTTGTACAGGGACTACTTCACACAGTGCAAACTTTCTTCCAGATTTCCCCCCTCCTCAGTTATGGTCTGGACTGTTACACACTGTGAACAGTGTATTTTAAACATATATGATAAAAGAGGCATTTCAGTAGAGATACTTAATTCTTTTGGAGTGATGATCCTACACTGCAGCTGATAGAGACCAGTTGATACTGTGATGACTCAGCTGTTGGGAGTATTACATAAAGTAGGTCAATTTTTATGTCTCATAGTCGGAAGCTAAAGAGGCTCTAGATATAAAATTTAGAATTTGTTTATACACATTGCTGATATTTCCTCGTTTGAACGTAACTGTAAGTTCTTGAGGAGGAGGAAAATGGTTTTTTGGGGGGTTGATTTTGAGGGTTTTTTATGTTGTCTAGTGACTGAATTAAGTCAGCATGAACTGGGGGAAGGAAGGGAAACACCCACCAGCTGCTTCCATTTCTGAAGTTTCCAGTTTGCAGCACTCAAGTGAAAGGGAAGCTTAAAGGTAATTTTGAAGTAGGGAGAGGAAAAGCAGGGACATGTTTATGATTTTTTTAATCACAGGCCATCCAGCTTTTGTGTAATAGCAGATGTGGAATTTGCAGAGGAATACATGCATTGCCACAAAATCCAAATTTGCATTTAAAACATCTTGGTTTTCCCCCCACTAGTCCTTTGCATGCCTTTCTTCCCAAGTATAAATGTAAACCAGGTGTAAATGATGCATTGTTTGCCTTAGTGGGCAGACCGTCTGAAAACAATAGTGCTGATGGATTTGACTGCCTGTATGTTAAGATTAAGGGGGCATTGACTTTCAAGTCTAATAATGCAAATTTCAGCGTTGCCAAACCCGGGCTGTTTCCTGACACTGATGGCCCTAAATGTCCCTATGCTTCAGGCCAAAACTTGACTGGTTTTATGATTAGCAGTTAACCTTTAATACAAAGGCCCTTAACCTGCTGTTGCAACTTCAGAGAAAGGTGTAAAACATACCTGGAGTTTAATGTCCAAGGGAATGATGGGGTATAGTTCCCGTATACTTTTTATACTTACTACTATTTTTTATTTTAAGCATTTTTTAAGTGGTAGGAAGCTACCAGTTAACTTAAAAGCTGCAGATCGCCTGTAAAATTCGGGTCTAGTATGTGAGGAGTGCTTGGCGCTGAAATTCAGATACAGGAAATAATATGCTTGCCAAAATGTGTTTGGTGTTCTCTTAGATCTTTGATGGGTTGGTTGTTTTGCTGGCTCACTACTACTGGGAATATTGGATGTGGTCCTTCTTGGGTTTTAACGGGCAAGTTTTATTTGGGAACTCTGGGTTTTTATTTGTATAGAGGTAGGTTTATTTCAGTCACAAAAAACATTTTCTCAATGAATCAGTGGGGTTTAAAACCATTTGCTGTTTCACTTGCTCGGGTTTCACACTTTCCCTTGTAATGACATCCTGTTCTGATGTTGTTCCTTCAATAATTCGGCAGAGGCCTGGTATTTCCAGTGGTGGGCTGTGGGAAAGGAATAAACCCTTTCATTGTAGTAGTGAGGGCTTGTTTGAAGATATGCTAGTGCTCTTCCCCTCCACGTGTGCTTTCTTTTTGTCCATTGCTTCCTTATGCAGTTGAAGGTTCTGAAGCTGTAATATGCTGCTGTTCAACTTGCACTGCAAGTGTGGACATGATCACTAGCAAAACTGAGCAGTGGCTGAGAGCATTGCCACACTGAAGGCTGTGTCTTGAGGCTCACAGCTAGAGATCATGGCTCCCTGGCCTGCAAGCAGACAGGTGGTGCGAGTGTACTCCATCGGATCCTGTGCAAAATTAGTCAGCTTAATTTATGCTGCTGCAGAAAGCTGTGCAGAGTAACCGGCTTGGCTGAGCATGGAGGCAAGTTAAAAACACTCAGGTGCAAATTACCATTCCACTTGTTTCACATAGGAAAAAGTGGCACCTGGAACAGCTTCAGAGTTTCTGCAGCAAATGTCTCATCCTGGACTGATGTGTCATAAACCATATCCCGTATTTTTATTGGGGGGAACAAAACTTCCTTTTATCAGGCATAAAAATGGGGTTGTTGTCTTCAAAAATGCATTGAAAAGGAAATGAGAAACCTATACTAAAGTCTTAGTACACTTTGTGCATTTAGGCCTGTGGAGCAAGAATAGTTTCTGGTCAGGTTTGGTTTGATTTAGTGCCTGTAGGATCACGTACAGTTGCAATTGGACATTTTGACACTGCTAAAAGCAATTTAGCAAAAATGTGACAGTGCCCCCAGAAGAGTTTATAACTGCATCACTTGAGGGGCATGACTTAATCCTTTCTAAATGTCCCACTTCTGTAATATGTAATCTGCTTGGTCTGTCCTACTTGGGTTCTTGTGGCCTTTTCTACCAGATTTTTCCCTTGATTTGCTCTGCAAAAAGGCAGGTTTGGATCTGTGGCTGTTACTGCATTGGTTTTACATCCTAAAGGCCAGAAGAAATGCAAATAATAAGAATCACATTGAGAAACTGCGGCCTGCTGCTGCGCTCCAGGAGGAGAACTTGTGGTATTCGCATCCCTGCACTATGCTTTCAGTTCTTTGAGCTTGCCTTGCTGCTCTGACATCTTTTGAATGACGTGATGGTTGCAGGAGATTAGCACATTTTGGCATACATGTGCTATGATGACTGGCTAAGGATATTTATAAAGTCCAAAAGTAAACCATGGGAGCTCATTCTGACATAATCTACTAATCTTAGTTTTGCAGTTGATACTGTGTTGTCTGAGCCAAGTTGGGATAACTGTATATTGCGAGTAATTCATTTTTAGCTTTGCTTGCAGATTAGTGTTGAAGCAATGCATGCTTTTAAATTAAGAACGATGGGAGTGAATTTGGAGAAATCATCATCTCTTTAAACAATATGCATATGGAAATCAGCTCTGTGCCTATTTTTAAAACAGATTTATATGAGTGGGTAGAGATGTGTGTTCCCCAATATTTCTGGGCAACGTCATGTACTGGCATTTAGACATGATGGCTTTTTCCTTCACTGCCCACAAGAATGGGATGGTCTTCTCTGCCCTTTCCCTCATTTGTATGTTAGGGAAAAGACTTTTCTCTTTGAGGATTATGCTTTATTCTCTTCTGGATAAAAAAATCTGCTACTGCTTTGGGTAAACTTCACTCTTGTACTAGGCATCTTGCTAATCATGTTGTGGTCTGGGGAGTCCAATCAAGAGAGTAAGCTTTTGAGGCTCCTCGGTGACAGGAACTCAGTTTCCCCTGGGCCCTACAACTCAATTTAAACAGCCAATAAAAATTTTTCAGCTACATTCAGGAATGGCCTGCATTTTTAAGAAACACAAAGAGGAGCTTGCAGATGTCAAGCATGTGGGTCAAGTCAGTTGTAATGTACAAATATTTTTTGATGTTCTTAATAATAAAGAGGACAGAAACCATGAGTCTTGGACAAGAGTCTGTCCACTGTCACTCTTTGAGATGCTTATCATTATTTTAATTAGTTGTGTATTTAGCATGGAGTTTTCAGTGCTGTTCTTAAACTGGGAGTCTTCATGCCCTGGAAGTACATAATCTAGAAATCGCATTTAGACTTTTAAGTTGCTGCAGGCTGCCACCATATGTTTATAGTTTTTTTCCTTTTTTATAAAGTACCCATTAAGCTGACCTTAGAGAAGGAATATACTTCCTTCTTTCTCACCTTTTTTATTTCATGGATATTACCTTCAGCCAGTTTGTCCCACAGAATTCTTTAGGGTACATTGAAGTTGCAAGCCAGATCTCTCAGCTGCAGTGTGCATGCTAAAAACCCCATAATACAAATTTCCAACCCTGCACGTATGCCAGGTCAATTAATTTCTTAACTCAGCTAAAGCTGAAAAAAAACAGAACTCCTTCTGTTTTGGTTTCAGCCCCCCAGAATTTGGTCCAGACCTTTGAGTTTGCCAAACTCAAGGCCAAGCAAAAAGGTTTACTGTTATTGTTTGTAAAACTGACTGATAACGAAGCTGGTGGTGTATGTAGTTCCTTTTTGGGTGATGTTCCAAATGACCAGCCTTAAATGTGGTTTTCACAGAAAGATGGCATAGATGGACGCCCAAGATGTTGTTTTCTGATTGATAAATACTTTTTTCTTCCCTTTTGAAGCATAGTGATAATGATGAAAATTCCCACGGCCTATTGCCATCATGCTGACTGGCTTTTGGAGACCAGGGAACGTCCCTTTCAGTTTTGTATATAAAGCAGAAGTTAATGTTCTGGAATAGTATTTCCTCTAATCATTTATTAAAAGCTGTACTACCCCCGCATAAGATTGCAAGAACATTCTTTCTGCTGTTGAGGCCTTTAGCTTAAGTTTGTAAAGCTTTTACCAATGTTAGTTTTTTTTGTTCTAGTTATTCAACATATAATGAGGGCACAGTAATACCATTTTGTAGGACAAGAAGCTTTGAGTTACTTAAAAGCTGGAGTTACAGCATGTTACAGTAACTGTAACTTGTGAATTATTTATAACTTGATAGAAACAACAGTTGTCCTAATGGCAAATAATTTTGAAGCTGGCTTATTTTTTTCAAGTCTGTCTATGATGTCTTGAATGAATAAAAACTATAAAAGTGAGAAGTAGCCTTAGAGAGAAGCTGTCCTGTTCTGTTACACTGTCCTCTTCTTCCTATCTGTGGTGGAAATGTCCTGTGTGTAGCTTTTGCGTTTTGCCTTTGATAACAGCATTGTGAATGTGAGACCGGTTAGTTTCCTAATGCCATGGGGTGTTTTGATTTTTAAGCCTGAACTGCACTGAAAGAAGTGGTTTAGCCTTCCTCTGTCTGCATGTTTCCCCTCTGTTCTGCCAGCCAGCATGTGCACCAGGTGATAACTCCCACAGCTGACTGGGAATGTCTCAGGTTAAAACTGAACTGACAGAATGTTGTTGATTTTTAATGTGGATTCATTTGATGTTGCAGTTTGTGATGTAGCTGTAAAAGTACTTGGTCTGGGGAAAGTATTGCAGGGACACAAAATGAAGTGGCAAGGGCGGGGCAGGATTGCTTCTGTTACAAATAGTGCGAGCTTAAATGGGCCGTGAAATTATGACTAAATGGGAGTCTAGATATATATTTTATTTCCTGGCAAGCAAAATTAGCTGTCCTTGTCTGTTCTAAGGATTGTTCGGGCATGGATTTTGCTTTATTGTCCTGCCACTGGAAGCATGGTGATTGTTAAATAAGGCTGAAACAAACTTAGGCCGCGCTGATGAAAATGAAGCTAAAGGTGTCTGTGCCTGTAATCATGGCAATGCCATAATAATTTACAGAGTGCTAAAATATGTTAGAAGAGGATTTAAAATGTACTGCTGTTCTTACATGTTATGCTTGCTTAGATAAGATTTGAACAACTTCAAACTTAAAGAAGAAAAAAAGGGAAGAATATAAAATAAAGATAGCTGTGCTACTGGAAGCTAAGTTCCACTGCTAAATGTGGTAGAAGTACTTTTTTACATTCAACAATCGCATGTACTCACCCCACAACTGAAGAATGCTGTTCTTCTATTCTTCACCGTGGAAGAGAAGCCAGTGTACCATTCTACTTTCTACAACAAAGACCTGCTTACAGAAGGAAGTTCCTCCAGAAATTTCCTGTAGCTTTATTTGGCTTTATTATGTACTGCTGAAGAAGTTCAGATAACTTCTCCTGTTAAAATGCCTCATATCTATTGAATGTGCAAGCGAACTGAAGGGCTGATGTATTTGATGTATTTTTGCCCGAGGTTCCCAGGTAGTGTGAGAAGGCTAAACCGTGACAAATTAAGAAGCTACAAAGAAGGAGGTTTCCTTTAAATTTAGGAACATGAGGATGTAGCATCATGTGCCTTTTTCTCACCATTGGAGCCAGCAGTGGTGACCCCACTCATCTTTCCTTCATGGTACAGTGCTTTGGCCACATCAGAACAACTAAAGAGCTGCATACAGAATAGGGTCACTGAAATTACCAGGCTGAAAAAGTAGTTATGCCAATGTTCTCCTTTCTTCCTCTACCTCTCCACAGCTTTAATTCAGGGTAAGAATGCAAAGACCTTTTAGTGGCACAGTTAAGGGAACTGGTTTTGCTGCAGATTAAAAAGACGTGTGGAACTGCACCCTCAGTTTCAATCCAGCAAGGCACTGTAGCACGTGCCTCTCTCAAATGTATGAATACTCTTACTGACGTCAGTTGAAGTGCTTGGAGCTTGTGAGTTAAGCACATGCCGAAGTGCTTTTCAGGGCTTGAGGTTTTGTCATTCCTGTGTAAGAGTGTGTGCAAGTATTTGCAGGCAGGAATGTTTGTTAGTTTTCTAAGAGGGTGATAGCCATTTAATGGTTTTAGTGGGTTTACTAGATGTAGTCCTGCCTGGGGTTTTGTTTGTTTGTTGTATTTATTTTTTTCTGAGGAAATAAGCTCTTGCAAAGCTGCTGCCATCTCTTTGCAAGAAATCAAAATGAACTATTGCCACAGTAGTATTTTATTTTCCTGAAGGCCAGAGGAGGAGATGAGAAAGGCTTTCTGCAGTTCATTTGGGGGCAGGTCCATAGGAAATACTTTGAAAAGGGAGGGGGATTGCAGTGTTGCTGCTTGTCTCAAGCTTGCATGCAGAATTTGAGTGTTAGCTGTAGAAAATGCTGGCTGTGTTACTTGCATTATGAAAGGCTCAGCAAACAGTTAATGTGCAAGTATTGTGAAGAAAAGTAGAACGTGCCCTGCTCATCCTTTTTTACAGTCCTTTTATGAACTTTTGGGAAATCAAATCGTGCTGATGTGAGCATTCAGGAAAAGCTTATTTCATAATTCACATACATTAAAGGCTTTTATTTATTAGACATTAATATTCATGTTCTTTCAGTCAAGAGCAGCATTATGTGACATAACTGACCAGTCATAAAAATCAGTGCATGGCTTCCATTATTGAAAGGATCTCAGCAGTCTCTGTTTGAGTATGACCTTCCAAAATAAGTAAAGGTGGTCGGATTTCTTTCAGGCTGCGTGGCAGACCAGGTATAATGATTTCTGGGCCCTGTTGCTTTGGAGAGCAGGAATGCAATTTTCATCATAAATGTGTTGAGGAAAGTAGGGTCTCTTAAGTCTTCTGGGAAAGACAATTTCTTTATATCATACTTAGTATTTCATTATAATACTACTTGAGCTGGCTCCTGTGAAAGCTAGTGATGTATCATGTAAAAGGAAATGTGTTTAGGGTGTAGCTAATCATGTTTTTTCCCCGCACAAGCATATTTTCTCATATTCTTGTTGATTGTTCTTCCTTTTGTGGTGTCATTTGATGCCCATTACTCTTGCAGTCAGGGATTCAGTGAAATTAATTCCCTGTGGGCATTTGGGAAATTATTGGTTCACTAATTTGGATGGAGGAGAGTGAAGGGATAAAACTATTATTTACCTTTTTTTTCCTTCACTAACTTGTCTCAGATCCTGCCAGGGCTGAGTCTGTCATTTTTTTCCTTCCGTTATAGAAAGACCATCTCTTAATGCATTGTAACCCCTGGTCTGTTCATGCCTGATGACTGGTCAGGCCGTTCCTGATAGGCTCTGCCTTCTGGCCCAAATGGTACCAGAAGCAGTGTTCCTGCATGCATACCTCTCCATATGTATCCTGCTTTCCCCTCTGGAATGGTGTTGAGTTGACCACAGGGATTTGCTGGCAAAGTGGTCAGAAGCTTTTCAATTTTTTTCAGTATTTATTTTCTGGATATGCCTTTGCTTTCTTTTCTTCCTGTCCTTTTTGTGTCCCTGTTCACCTTGCATAACCATGAGTAGGTATGTAGTACAAACTGAAGGACTGCCTGGTTACCAGCTCTGCAGAATCCGTCTCCTTGACATGAACTCTTTTCAGAGGTGCTTCAAAGTGTTGTCATTTTACTGCCTGCACTCTACAAACATGACTGCAGCTGCATCTGGAGCTTTGTCAGGGAAGTGGGAGTGTGCTCATCTCTGGAGAGCTAACCTGCCCTCCGGCACAGGTTGTGAAACCAAAGTTAGTATAATGTGAGAAAAATGGCCAGGATACGTATCCATGGTTGTATTCCTGCTCATCTGGAGGACAGCTTGCCCAGAGTTTCTGGTTAGGTCCTACCACTGTCCCTGTCTTTAGTCATATTGGCAATATTTTTCTGCTTTTTTACTTCTGTGTTCTCCCTCAGCATTGTGTTCATACCTTCAGAAGATCAGCTACAGCTTGGCTGACAGGCCTCATAGTTTAGGAGGGAAGTGCTTCTTCATCTTTTACAGTGGAAGAATATACATGAGCAGCCTATATTGGTGTCTTTGGAAGAAGACTTTGAAGGTGTCTGTTCAGGCATGCTTTTGAAGGTGTTCTGAAATTTGCTTTCAGCTATCCTCTATGGATGATTTATCACCATTCTTCTGTTCCCATGGAGCAGTAAATCACATCTGGGCTGAAAGGTTATCCTTTTTTCCTTAAAAGGCTTCATATTTTGGTACCACTTCTTTCTTTATTCCATGCTCTCCAAATGTCCAGGTATTTTGTCTTTTCCCACCAGAGAAGACCCAGTATTTTAATCAGGAACCCCTATTTTACAAAGCTGAAACAACAAAGTGTAGCAGTTCAGCTTCAAAAACTCATTTCTCCATGAAAGAATGCCATTGCGGTAGTTCCAGCGGGTTTCTAAATTTTCAATCCACTGACTTTCTCAGTGAGTAGATAACCTTCTTCAGTAAAAGCAAGGATCTGTAGTTGATCTGAGGGAGTTAATACATAGTTTAATTTCATCACGCATTAATAATGTTAAGTCCATGCATAAACTAGTCTAGTTAAGGAGAAGAACAAAATAATAGGTGATCTCTTGAGGCTGCCCTTTGAAACAAAAGGTAATATCTTATAAATTTTTAAGCACCTAAGAAAGAAGATTGAATAGCTGGCATTATTTGAGACAAGACTGTAAGAAAAATTCTAAGACTGTCTGACCTACTCCTCAGCTTGGAAACTAGGGCAATGTCTAGTAAGGGAAATCTTGGTTATAGTGTTGTAGCAGTCTGATTATCAGGGCTCCTAATCCTGTCATAGATAAGAGAACATAAAACTGTCAAAAACAGGGTTTTAAATCTGCATCTCCTGTGGCTTGCCTTTTTTTTTTTTTTTTTTTCCTGGTGGTTCATGCAGTCCCCAGAGAAACCAAGACGATTTACACAATGACAAAACCATTAGGCTCTTGAAGGTGCAAGTGTCTGCTCTCAGGAAGTATCTGATCTCAGAGTTACCCATCACAAAACTTTAGTTGTCATCTTACATCCACGTTTCATATTTGGTTCATGCCACAGCCTGAGAAAATTCTCTGGAGCAAAGTGTAATGCTTCATTTCATGGTATTTTCCAGTGCCTGGCTTGTCTAATGCCTATCTAAGTAAACTTTCTCAGCTCTGCTGTGTTGGCACAGTCTGTAATCTCACTGTTCTTTCTGTAAAAGATTCATGTGTCTGGATTTTCCTGGACTAGGTTGAAGAGCTATTTCATTGTCACTTCTGAAAAGTACTTCTTCCCACGTTTTCTCAGCACAGTGAGTCTCCTTGTTACTGTCAGGTTAACTTTCTGGTGTGGAGGACCAGCGCAAATAATACTAGAGCTTAATAAACAACCTACCTTTGGATGACCATTGCTGTTGTGATAAAAAAGATACAGGGTTAGTTACTCATTGATTTATGCTTTTTGGCCATCTTCCAGGATGAAACTGTAACTTCATTACACAAGAGTTCCAGAGTAGTACAAAGTTGTCCATTTATTTTCTTCAACTGTTATTGAGCTGACAGCTTGCCTTTGGAGGGTCATATACTCAAAAGCTGCCAATTGGATTTTATTTCATTTTAGCCAAATGTGTCACAGTCTGAAGTGTGATTTCTGTCTAATGGCCCTCCTTTTTTTTTCCTCTCCTAACTTTCATACCTTCTGCTCTCCCTTCCCCATACTTCCTCCTGCTAAAAATAAAAAGGCCTGGGAACAGAGGCAATGCCACAAATAAAAGGAATTAGGTATTTTGTTGTTGCTGCCTGTAATTTTGGTTTCTGTTAATAAGACTTTAGTTTCTCTGGCTGGATCAATCCTGCATTGTGAAGAAACACATGATTTTCAAAAATGGTAAATGGAAGATATTTTTTGTCTTTCTGTTTCTGCTAACCATACTGCTACCTCTAAGTTAGCTGCTTATTTCCAAATTGCTCCTTGTGACTTTGTTTTCCTCTTCCTGCTTCATGAGTGCTCTCCACTGGTCTTTTGGTTCCTTTACTTGGGAAGTCATCATTTGGAAGCCTGTGAGAAGTCATCATCAGGAAGTCTGTGTACTTGGCTGAGTAATCCTCTAGAAGAAGGAGAAATGGGGAAGACAAACCATGTACAATATCTGCCTGTGTACTACTTGAAATCTAAAAGTATATTTATTTCTGCTGTGGTGCCTAGAGAAATGGTGTCCTCATGTTGAAAAGTTGAGGGCATTTGTCTCAGTGTGATAGCAGCCTTGTGTTTTACACAGTTTAGCTGCCTTTTTTTTTTTGTCTCTGTGCATTCCTGGAAAAATACATGGTTTTGTGGTTTGGTTTTAAAGAAATGTTCTTAATAATGAATCAAAATGAGCTGAATAGCCTATTTTATAACGTAGCTAACTTTATTTGGATTTCTTGGCCTTTTTTTAAAATATGCTGTTAAGCGCAATGGAAGAATAGACTTTCAAATCTGTCTATGTATTCTGTCTTTGAAAACTCTTTTTCAATTAATTATTTTCAAATTACTTTTCCCAAGTGATTCCAGACACATTTTCAGTACATGTTTATGTATGTAAAGTGGAAAAATAATATAACCAATACCTGACTAAATATTACTATTTAATGCATGAAGCTGCTTGTTTTAGTCCCAAAAGAAACTCTTTAACAGTGGTATTAGATGAAAGCATGTATGCATCCATTTAAGAGTATGTCTCAAATTCCTTCTGATCTCAGGATCAGTAATTCTGATAGCTATTTTACCTGTGTGTATATGAATTTTATAGAAGTTTTTAATGTTTTCTAACTTATATGCAGATTATTTCTTAATTTTGCTTTGTTTCCTGTTTAGACAATATTATGTAATTACCTGATTCACTGTGCTTGTGTGTAAATGAAACGATGAAATCTGTTGTCAATTAGCAATCAATGTGGTATCCGTATTTTTAAATGTTATAAATTGCCTATTAGAGCTAATTTTCCAGGGCATCTCTATCTCTGTTCTTAATGTAATGCAGAATATTTTACAATAATGCCTAGGTTAACAATGATAGTCTTGCTGTATTGTGCAAAAAAGGCTTCTGTGCAGACCCAGCTGGGTTTCAGGCTTAATTCATTGCTCTATGGTGGGATCACCACAGCTGCTGTGGGGCCTTTACAAATGCAAAAAAGCTGTCAGTGTTTGTTTCATCAGATGCATAAGTGATGAGGCCAAGTTGAGGAATCCATTCCAGCGCGTGGTGTGCATGCTGGAGGCATTATTGTTTACAGAATTAGTGTCTTAATGCTTTAAAATACATGGTGTGTGTTTTGCCTTAGAGCAAAATATTTTAGGGGTAAGATGCTTTAAGGATCCTCTTCAATTTAGTCCCCTTTTCTAACAGCATTTGCCTGACTCATGTAAATGTGCATCTGAATTACTGTGGTGTACTTGCCATGGTCACAAGTAATTCAGGTCTGTCTTGTGCATCTTTTTTTGCTAGTGCTTTGATTATTGTAAACAGTCACAATTAAATAATTGTACAGCTTCAATGCAGATTTCTCCCCCCCAGCTGTCAGCTGGGGGAGTTGCACTAACAGTCTTCTATGGTCACCAGAAGTCAGAGTACTTCTTTTGGCTGTCAAGGCTTGAAGGAGGTTCCTTTCAGCCAATTAGAGAGTAACGGTGATTGGTTTCAGAGGGTGCTGCTTAAGAATGCAAAGCATGCCTCCTCCGTGGTGGGGTCGAGCACACAGTTCCTCTACCAATTCTCCTTTCCTTTGCTTGAGGCTCCAGGAATGTAACATGAAGTAGGGCTTCTGCTTACATAACGCCACACTGGCTTTTGGGGGGTGGAAGTTGGAGGGGGTGTCAGGTCTTAAATTGTTTTTCTGTGGGAGTGCTCATGTGATCTTCCAGTCTTTGTTGCAGTCTGTTCGCTGCGTGCGTGATGTTTCATTAGGGCACACCACCCCTCCCCGTATGGTGTAACTGCACCGATAATAGGCATTGCAGGAATTTTAACTAATGCGCTGTTTAAGCTGCCGTCGCTACGATTTTATTAAATGTGCTTGCAGCGTGCTATTTTGCTAATACTGTAGAGTGATCTGTTATGCAAATTGAATGTAAGAATGGGCTAGTGGAGATTTGTTGTCTGCATATTGGAGACCTGTGTTTTGTATTTGGAAATGGAGTGAACTGAATGGTGTTGGCGGCGTAGGCTGCTGCTGTAACGTTCAGGCAGCCTCTGCTTTCTTGGTTGGGGGTGCAGTATTGTCACTGGAGGGTCCAAGTTTGGTTTGCAGGGAGGTGTGCATGTCTGGAAGCATGCTTGCTGATGGTACATGCTGGGCAAGTGTGGGGTGAGTGTAGGATATCTTAGGCACAGTTGTACACAAGCTAGATTATGAGATTTATTCTGGTTGGTCGTCATGGCTGGGTAAAGCTGTGTTTTTGCTTAAGCTCTTCTGCCATAATGCAGGCAGATTCCTGTGCTGGAGCAAAGGCTGTTTAGCTCAGTGCACGACTGGTAGTATCCATGTTTGTTGGCTAAACTGTTAGGCTGTGTCTAAAGCAGCACTTCTCCAGGTGTGATGTGTGACAAGGACACCTTCGTCTCCTGCCAGGGGAAGTGGGAAGGCAGGGAGTTTGGATTCATTTCCAGATTTGCTGCTTCACTGAGGCACATGAGCCATGTAATCCGGCAGATGAGCGAAGGAGTTGCTTCCTCCCCGCGCTTGTTGCTGCTCTCATGGCCTCGATTATCTCCAGCCTCAGGCTTAAAAGATGACCAGCCTCCTCTTCTTGTGCTGTTCCAGGGAGCAAGTTGCTTGCAGCACTCTGCCAGGGCTTTGTAGCTAGAAAAACAGCGGCAGACGAAAGAAATCCTCACCTGTCAGCCGGTGCTGTCTGTCCCTCCCTTTTCTGAACCTCATTTACAGTCGCTGTAAGCGCTACCATTTATTTCCCTTGGAGTCTCTGTTGCGATTTGATTATTTGTTGTTTGCTGCGGGGCTGGCACTGGTGTCGGAGGGCTGCTTCGGGGGTGCTGAGCATGGTGTAGCAGCAGCAGTAAACTGTTAGGCAGGGCCTGGACAAGCTGTGCCATGACCATTGGGTCTGTAACTTGGGGGAAGAAATACTGTGGGCTTTAAACTGCAGCTGATGAAGCTGTGGCGTAGCATTTTCTCTTGACAGAGATTGAAATGGGTTGAATGATTTTGAGGAAGGTGATTTTAAGAGAGATCAAAACCTCCTTGGCAAAAGGTCTGTCCATTTTTTTAATGTTGGGGCCCTGCTTGAACTCATGGTGCCGTAGTTCGGCTTTGCATGGATAGATGTGAACTATTTGGGCATATCATGGGGAGTTTGCATTTTGGGAATGCAGTGGAGTCAGAAGCCATTTCTGATGCTTTCCCAGGCTAGGCTGAGCTAGGAAGCTGCTGTTTTCAGTGCGCATACGCTGTGGTGGATGGGCTGCTAGCTCATACCTGGCAGTGGAAACATGCTTTCGTGAGACACTGGGAGCCCTCTCGGATAGAAAATGGGTGCCAGTGTGCCCAGAGGTGAGGTTTGTGCCCATGATGTGTCTGTTCCCAGCACACAGGCTGCTCCCAGAGACCCAAAGTAAAGCAGGAACTAGGCTTCTGTGCTGCAGGGGACCCTAATAATAGGCCAAATTCTGTCCTGAATGCCACAAATGCTCCGTGAGGGGATGTGGGGTAGGCAGGCTGCTCTGAGGTCTCCCTCAGCTTTATTTTAACTCTGGCTTTCTGCTCTTCTGTCGATTGGGTGGCAGAAACAAAGAATTGGCTATTCAAACCAAAAAATGGAAGGACCAGAACGGGGATGTGTCTTTTTATGCTTCTCCCAGGGCAGGTTGATTTAGCTGCCTGTCTGGGGAATGGCTGCTGCTGCATCCCTGCCCAGTGCAGCATCCTTGCTTCTGCTGGGAGTCCCGGTTGACCCTTGAGTTTGAGCTTAGAGCTAGAGCAGCTTCATGGGAATATTTTAAAAACTGAACCAAATTATTTACAGTATAATTTATTTAACCACTCCATCCCTCCCCTCACCCCTCCCCCCCCCCCCGCTCCCCGCTGAACCTCCCTGGCTTCTCCTTTCCTTCATAATATCTACTTCTGTTATTAC
>WYDI02038193.1:0-21393 GCA_009867235.2 Psittacus erithacus | reverse complement strand
GCTCTACCCCTGTCCATCAGTTCCATAGCCCCATCATAGAAGGCCACCAAATTGGTCAGGCAGGATTTCCTCTTAGTTAAGCCATGCTGGCTGTCACCATCCAGCTCGTTGTTTTTCATGTGCCTTAGCATGCCTTCCAAGAGAATCTGCTCCAGTATTTTGCCAGGCGCAGAGAGACTGACTGGTCTGTAATTCCCTGGGTAATCCATTTTCCGCTTCTTGAAAATGGGGGTTATATTTCCCTTTTTCCAGTAGTTGGGAACTTCACCTGACTGCCACGATTTTGCAAGTATGATGGACAGTGGCTTAGCAACTTCATTTGCCAGCTCCTTTAGGACCTGAGGATGGATTGCATCAGGTCCAAAAATTATGGTCCTTCTGCAGGTGATAAGGTGACCTTCCTGGTTGATAAGGGAAGAGCTATAGACATTGCCTATTTGGACTTTAGTAAAGCATTTGGCATTGTCTCCCATAGCATTCTCCGGAAGAAATTGGCTCCTCATTGCCTGGATGGGTATATACTTTGCTGGATTGGAAACTGGCTGAATGGCAGAGCCCAAAGAGTGGTGGTAAATGGTATTACATTTAGCTGGCATCTGGTCACTAGCGGTATCCCTCAGGGCTCGGTGTTAAGGCCGGTGTTAACATCTTCATTGATGATCTGGAAGAGCGGATCAAGTGCAGCCTCAGTTAATTTGCAGACAACACCAAATTGGGCAGGAGTGTTGATCTGCTGAAGGATAGGAAGGCTTCATTTGAAAATACTGATCCTGCAGATGTCTTGATGAGCATATCAAAAGAAAAGAAAACAAAAGGTGCCTTTGGCTTCTTCTAATTTAATATCACATTAGTCAAAATATATCTATGCTTTGCTTCCATTGCTCAAAAAACATTCAGAACAGATGCCATTTCAGTGCAGCCATTTTCTCCTAAGAAAATTACTTGCTTACTGCCATAGTTCATTGACCATTTTAATATATTAAGGGCTGGAAGCAGCAGTTCCCTGGCTGTGTGCGATTTAGAATTGGATAGAGCATTAATACCACCTGCTGAAAAGCCTCATGAGACCTGCTCAAGGGAAAACATGCAATGTACATGGGGTTTGGAGCTTTTAATAACATTTGATAATAGTTTTATTAATACATTCGTCCTGTGCAAAATCAAAACCAAAAAAAAAAAAAAAAAAAAAAAGGTCTGATGCATTCTCCCTCTTGACAAATGGAAGTTTAATTCTCTTCTCTTTTTGCTTGTATAAATCTCAGTGAACAAGAGAAGAATGAGATCACAGTGTGCCATGAGTAAGGATCAACCCTGAGTAAAAGACCAATGAGCAGAGCTGATCTCTTCCTCTCTTAAGTTTGACTCCTTCAGCCATCAACTCACTGCTAGATTGACTTTATGAGAGAAAAGCTTTGTGAATTGCCTTCCATAAGGTTTAGGAAAATAAAATGTATTCTTTCTGCTGTTTGTTAATGTAGAAAAACTAACACAAGATAAAATATCCTACTGACATGAACACCTAGATTCATTCTTCATTACTGATAATTTAAATTATCATCGTGATTACTTTTCCCTCGGAGTCAGTGGAAAGTGCAGTGGGCACTCTGAGGAAAAGATGGTGCTATTTAAAAATTCTCTTCTGGAAATGCCTCTCTTCCCCAGGTCAGTAGCTACTGTCATAGTGCAAGCATAGGAAAATTGGATCTTGTCAGTCATTTCCTCAAACGTGCACGATCTGATGTCAGGGAGCAACTGATGCTTGTGACCAAATATCCTCCACATGTGTTGAGCCCGCTATTCTTCCTGCTAGGCATAATCATTTTTCTGGTCATAAAATCAGCCTCTCCTCTTTTAAACTGCATAAAACAGGGACAAAGACTTGTTCTGAAAATCATGATGGAGCCCGCAATAGGCTATTAAATTGTGCTGTCAGCAAATGGCCTGGAATTCCAGCTCTACTTTAAAAAAATGAGATGATGTTGTGAAAAATAAAAGGGAAAACCAAACATATTAAAAATATAAAACACTACAGACTTTGCATGGTTGTTTGGTAGTTTTGCATTTGGAATTTAATGCTGCATTAATGCCCCCTGCTGATAATCTTTCAAAGCTGTACTTTGGATCAAGCTCAGTATTTAATAGTATTGTGCATCAATACATCAATACCATCCTTAAATTAAAAAAAACAAAACCAAAAAACCCAGTATATTTCTCATCATGACTGGATTCATCTTAAATAAATCATATTTCTTTTAAGTCTGCTTCATCACAAGGCTTATCACAAAAGCAGTAACAAAAACGTCCTTACAATTGTCACGTATGAACTCTTTCTACGGTTTGCTTAGAAAAAGGAACAAAGTGATGTAGCATGTCTGTATAGGAACTGAATCTTAAAGGAGAGGAAGCATCTTAGAATGTCATAAAGAAAGCAGATTATTATAATGAAATACAGCTTGCCAAAACAGAGAAATTGCAAGAGGTTGAACAGGTGTATTGCTATTCAGGGTTATACTAGGAGGAGCTAAATGGCAGACAGTTTCACAGCATTTGTTATCTATTTTCTACTTAAAGAAAAGATACCATTTGTATTGGTTTTTATAGACGTTCTCTTATGTATGGCAACACAGGTATTACTGAGCTGAGGATTCATTTCCTTTCCCTTCAAGCCATGGGGAAAATGCTTTTCTTTTGCTGTTAGTGATTAAAAACACACTTTTTTTTCCAGTTTCCAACACCTGTGCTACTGAGTCTTTCCTCTTTATTCATCTCTCTGCTTCTCTGAGGTGCATAAAACCTTGTGCAAATGTCTGTAGCATTGGCTGACCACCTAAAGCTTATAGGGACATCCACTCTCTGAAGAGAGCGAGAAGATCTGACTTGTCTCTTTCAATCACCAAAGAGCGAATTTAGCCTTTCACATGCAGAGCTCATGTAAAGAGGCAGTGCAGCTCATCAGGAGTGCGATGAATGCAATGAGAGCAGGGTCAGGTTATTAAAGGACAGAGTATTGTACTCTGGATGAAAGCTGGATAGGACTGGGACAAAGGCAGCTTTGGTGCCCTCTTGTCCTCTCTGCATGCAGAGTGTCAGGCAAAAAACAGGCATTCTACAGGGAAACAAATACCTGCCCAAGCCAGCTCTGCTCCCAGTCATCTCATCACCAGCTTGTACAGATACTGCCTTATGAATGCAGAGAATTGTGCATTTTAACATTTCATCAGGAATTCAGAGAGATTGTGAAGGGAGAAGGACTGTTGTAGCTCACAGCCATGTGGGCAATTCATACAGCACTGGCACGCATATATGGTACACTTCTGCATGTGTGTTATTGTATTGGAAAGTTAATAGAGAAGTGTGCGTGGGGAAAGGCCAGTAAATTTTGTAGCATTAAAGCACTGGTTTTTGTCAGTGAAAGGAGACCATGGAGCACTGTTGAATGGTGTCAGACTTAGCATGGAAACAGAACTAAGAATGCTGTCAGACCTCTAACTTCTGTGCATCTAGTCCAGGATCTGACATGTTAGCCTGTGGTTTAAACAGCTACAAAATCACTGGAAATGAAGACCTGCAGTTACATAGATGTGAACACCTGCTTGTAGTCAAGTCACTAGCATCAACAATTAAGAGGAAGACAGGACCAGTTGGGAAGTACCCACTTTACACTTAGCTTGACGTATGTGCAAAGGGTTTAGTTGGTCAGGTCTACGACATACCTGTTTTCCTTTAGTGGTTACTGAACAGGCAAGTTAGCATCACCATTATCAGTATCCTGAGGAATCAGAAAAGAAAAATGAAATAAAAGCAACAGGACAGAATTGTTCATCCACTATTTGGTGGATGTGGTTCAGCAAGTATGTGGTTTTTTGACATGAGATGGCAAATGCTTGCCCATGGTTTAAAACAAGGTATGTTCATCTCTTGAATTTTCTACATCTCAAAGCAAAATGTGCTGAGCAAGTAGAGTACGTAGGATAGACAAAGGGGGGGCAAGCTGTTATTGATGTCAGTTATCTTTCTTAGTTGATAAAGTCAGTGTCAGATTTCAGTGGTTCTAGGGAAATTTGGCAATTCTCTGAGGTTTCTTTGACAGGGCAGTATCATAGAATCATAGAATAGTTGGGGTTGGAGCGGACCTTAAGATCATCTAGCTCCAACCCCCCTGCCATGGGCAAGTACACCTCACACTAAACCATGCCACCTGAGGCTCTGTCCAACCTGGTCTTGAACACTGCTAGGGATGGAGCATTCACAACTTCCTTGGGCAGCCCATTCCAGTGCCTCACCACCCAAACACTAAAGAACTTCTTCCTTATATCCAATCTAAACTTCCCCCGTTTAAGTTTGAACCCATTACCCTTGTCCTGTCACTACAGTCCCTAATGAATAGTCCATCCCCAGCATCTCTATAGCCCCCCTTCAGATACTGGAAGGCTGCTATGAGGTCTCCACGCGGCCTTCTCTTCTCCAGGCTGAACAGCCCCAGCTTTCTCAGCCTATCTTCGTATATGTGATACATCAATCTGATATGGCACTCTGGTCTTGTCTCAAGCTTACACAGCTTACTGTACTGAGGAGTCACCCCGAAGTTTAGAACATGCTTTAGCTTCCTCATCAGCAGTCTGAGAGGGAAGGTAGTCAACAAGTTAACAAGTTTGTTCATGGCATGCTGTTATTGCTCACTTTGAATAGTGAGGGATGTTTTCCATGCTCTTCTCACTCTTAGAATGGTGCATGTTTCCATCTGCTGCAGTACCTGTAGGAGTTGCCCATGTCAAATGCCTGCCCAGGAGTACTGTAAATACGAAGGTGATCTTCTTTACATCTTCTTATGGGTCCCAGAAGGATCAATGGAGGAGGTAGAAACAAAAGCCATTACAAGCAATCCATATGTAGTGAAACCTCAGAATAATATTGGAGGTCATGTTCAGCTTAGATATTTTTGTTGATATGGAGAATTTCTTATTATTTCTATCCTAATTAGGCACCTGAGCTAATGCAAAGATATTTTTCTCTCATGCTTTGGAATTGGTTCATTTCTATACTCAGACCTTGGCTACAAAAAAGCTATTACACTGCTGTAATGCACGTCACAGTGTGTGGGTAGGCATCCCTCCTCCCTTCAAGCTCACAGTTTCAGTCTGATTGATCCATGGGTCACAGTTACCTGTTAAGGAAAATAGGCTTAAATTTATTATGTAAGAATCACAGGTAAAATGTAAAGGTCTACAAATTAAAAGGTTGAAAACTGAGAGAGTTGGAGCAGCGTGTAGAGTGGATGTAGTTACACCTAGTAATTAAGGTGCCTCATACTGTTATTTATTTGATTTACTACATATAAAAAATTGTACCGGTTACAGCATTTTTATGCCTTTATGCCTCTGTTGCCATTAAGGGAACTGTACTGCTTTAACTGCACAGTTAGAGCTGGATAAATCTATCTTCTTTGTATGGATGAGCTTTTAGGTAATGGTAACTTTCTGTGGTGTGCATAGGAATTCTTCAAGGATTGCTACATGAAAAAGAAGCTGAAACAGCTTTTTAACCAGGTGTCAGTACTTTTAGAGGCCATGCTACTCTCACAAAACTTCTTTTCCTGAAACAAGTGCCTTAGGAAGATGTGAAGTCCTCTTTTGTCTGAGAGTGTCATTGTCAGCCTTACGAGCTATACCTAGACCCAACTTAATTACAAAAAAATGGTAAAATACTGCAGTTACTTCTTGAAAGGGATGTATGAGAAGCCTTGCAGAGACAGCTCTGATTCCTATACAGCTCCAGCTTCAAAAGCCTGTGTGTGCTAATAAACCCTCTCTGCCTCCGAGGTGCTTTCCAGCTTGTGTCGCCATGCTGACTGGAGTTAAAAACTCCTGTAACAAAGCCATGTCCTGTAATTGGCTACTCCCAGAATAGACAATGACTTGTGCACCACAGCTGCATCAAAAAGCTGATTTCAGAATCATATTGCAAAATTGTTTCTATCAGGTGAGGAAGGAAAAATACTTTGAAGAGTGGCAGCTTAGAAAGATTGTTGGTTTTTTTTATTTATTCTGATAGTGTAAAATATATGGTTATTCAGCATAAAAAAACCCCAAAACATTTGCTTGGGATCATTTTATTATTAAGTGGAAGTCCAATACAGGTTGTGTTTCTCACTCTCTCCAGGTGAAGTATTTGTTCATTACACATTCCTTTAGCTGCTTTGTTTTGGGGTTTTTGTTGGTGTTCTTTTCTGTAATATTTTCACAAGAAGATTATTTGCTGCATCCAGTCCCTTGGCAACCTAAAAGATTATGCAGTTGGCCAGATCCTTATCCATTAAAAACATTCATTCACTGTGGTTAGAGATTGTAAATGCCTTTACTGGCTGACATGTTTCTACAAACCTGGAAGCACTACAGAAGTGCGAAGGTGAAACCTTTTAAGGCATTCATTTGTGATAAAATGGTACAGAACAGATGCTTAAACTGCTGTAGAAACCAAGTTTTTTGTTGATCCCTGGGGAATTCATACTGCTAACTTAAAGCTAATGGGAGCATGTACCTACTACCTTTACATCTCAGTGTGAAAATAGACTTTTTAGCTGCTAACACATCTGGATCAGATGGACGGACTGCTAACCAATAGTTGTCTCAATTTGCTTTGTTACTTGTAAGGATAGGCTTATCTGATGAGGCGTATAACATTTTTTCACCACCTGACCACTCTACGATGTGAAAACGTAGACCCTTCTTAAGAAGTTATAGTTGGTGTTTTGGCATAGGCAGTTTCAGGAGGCCTGAAAAAAATCCCAGAAATGTACTGTGAAAAAGATTATCAAAATAGTTGCTTTAAGTAAATTTTCTGGTAGTTTTCATGAGTCTGTAATTCTGCCAGCATATAAAGGAAGTTTGATTATTTGAGAAAACAAAATATGACTAGTGAGATGTTTTCTTTCTTTATTTATGTCAGGTACAATTATAAGAGGTCAGAAATCTGCATCAGGTGAAGGATGATTTCATAAGTGGATACCAGTTGGTCGCAAATAAATACAGACAACACAAGAAAACTTGATCACTGAACCAGAATGAATTTCTGAGACTTCACCCTAATTAGGATGCCTCAAGAACACATCTCAGTAACTCTTTGATAGAAGCTTGGTCCACTTTTAGAAGGGTAAAGCAGGTCATTAAATTTAACAATCCATGTGATTTATTCCAATTTGCTGTGCTTCTAAAATCCCTTCTGCTGCAGCGGCAAGAATAAAGTTCCCATCTCCAAGGAAAAATGGCCTGTCTTCTGTCACAGGAAAAGACCTAGATCCATCCCAGGGCAAAGCTGCCCAGACACACAATTAAATATTACTGATACTACCCAGTAGAGAGCAAAGAGACACTCTTAACAATTCTTTCCACTCTTCATGACACACATATGCTATGACTGTTGCATGCTCCAATGTGTCTATTCCATGAGTTATGCTTTCATCACCTAGCTAAAAAAACCACACACAATTTTTTTTCAGGCTTTGCATAATGATTGAGCACTAGAGTTTATTCTGAGGGGGAGGTGGAAGTCTGATTAAAATGGGTGGAACTGTGAGCCACAGTAGGTGTGTTGCAAGTTGAAAACACTCATGCAGGTTTGTGGTGCTCAATTGTGATAGTTTCATTTCATTAACTGAAACCCAGTGAAGGGAAAAAGTAAACTGAACAAGGGTATCAGTAGGTATTTCATTGACAATCCACTAAGGAGCACCTCATGCAAAATACTGGTCTTTTTTTTCCCAGGAGGAATAACAATGAAGTCTATTATGCTGTCGTTTGTGTGCAAGAACAGTTTTCCAATTATCGGTCATGCACATTAAAGGCGCTGTAAGATATATTATCAACAGTGTGTGGGAAGGATGGTATACCTATTTATTATAAATACCAGCAGTACTTCGGGGTTTTCAAATTTGATCATATAAATTTGCATTATGATTTATATAAGTGACAATACACACAGCTAAGGAGATTTCTGCAGCGGCCATATGCTGGTTTGACAGGACACAGAGACTATATGGCTAGACAGTACATGAGAAATTTTTACAGCCTCTTCCTTTTCTCTCTCAGTTTCTTGCTCCTATATTAAGAATTCTGGGGACACTTCCATGTAGGCTGATCCAAAAGCTCTGCCTCCTGTTGTGTGTACTTTCTTTTAACATTAATCTATCTTTTGCAGCTTTGTGTCCCTTTCCCAAGTGGAGTTGGCCTCTTGCTTTCTTGCTTGCAAAACGGGGGCCTCTCTTCTGGGGGTAACTGAGAAAAAAGATAAAATCTTCCAGTTGTCATTAAGAGAGCTGGGAAGAGCTTCACAGTGAATGAGGAGTGTATGCAGACTGGGACTTCAGTCCAGCTATCTGCTATCATAATAATTTAGATTTGGATATACAGCTGTCGCTTGAGTTATGCTGAGTATTAAGGTGAAAGGGAGGATTTCTGAATGTGTCTCAGTAGCCCTGGGATTAGTACGTCTGAACTGTACTGCTTACTTTGAAGATTCTCTTTCTTTATACTTAGGACAAAATCTTACACTGACACCTGATAAGCCCCTGCAGCAAGTGGTTATCAATTGCCTGGAGAAGATTGCCAGACTTGCTTCGTGTTTCTTGGACATTTAAGGAAGTGATTTTTTGACTGCAGAGAGCTTGCACAACTTGAATAGGAGCAGTGTGCAGTCTTAGGAAGGTCTGCAGGGACCAAATCAATGTGGGCTTGCAGAGCAGTGCTGAATTTAACGGTGTGGTGAGGGACAGGTGCTAAGACAGAATTAACCTATTTAAATATCTGACTGAGGAAAAAACACACGCCAGTGGTTTGAGTCCAGTTTGTCAAGCTTGATCCAAAAATCAAGCAGGAGTTTTTAAATGGGGCTGTTTCTTCTACACTAGCATGAATGAGCATCTGCAGAATCAGGACCTAAGCATATACCAGTGAGTTTTTCATGTGCAGATTACTGACTAATCCAGAAAAATCTTTTCCAGAAGAAAAGTAAATCTTGGCTTTGCCACAGGCTCTACTGCGACCTAAGGGCAGTAATTTTATCTTCTCTGCTTTTGTCCCAATTCTGTCAAATGGTGATAAGAGCATTTTCTTGTCTTAAAATGGAGTAATGATGATTGATATTAAGGATTATGACATGGTTAAATATTGTGGTAATGGAGGCTATTAAACACCTTAGACACTTCTATTCACTGGCTGCTTTTCTAAAGTGAGTTACTGAGCATTTTTAATTTTCCCAATATTTAAGTTTAAGGAAATTACTTGATTAATTAATAAACACTGCAAAATGTCAGTGTCAAACTGCTTTATGTTTTCTGTATTATGTAACTGGATGTTTTGTATCTTTATCTTTAGTCAGCTTACCTGCTCTTCTTCAGTGTTCCCTTCAATGACTGTAAAGCTGAAAATAGGGACAACAGGCAAATTTGTTATCTGTGAGAAACAGACTATGGTTACAAAAATCAGGGATTTTTGCATTTGTCATTTTAAGTCCTAGCTTCAGAAGTCAAAAAGAATTAGGGGACTGAAGTTGATTAAGGCATCTGTGACCAGTTGGGCAATTTTTATGTCACACATCTAGGGAAATTAAGCACACATTTTTGCTTAAATATGAAGAAAAAAATAATTAACAATGCATTGGAAAGAGTCCTACCACCATAAGCAGTTCTAGGTGGAGTCTGAAAAGATACATCAGGAGCTGATTCCTTATGTACACTTGCACCAGCCCTGCACCTCAGAGTGGCTGTATGGGTCACCTCAGCCGATGTGGGTCTATGGGCTCCTGAACCTGGGCCCCTGAGCCTTCCCATTTCAGGATGGCTGCAAAACAGTTTCTTATCACCAAGGGAAATATCACTCCATTGCAAGGAGTCCTTCTGTTTCTGGCATCCCTGCACACAGATGAGATCAGGTCTTTGCTGACTGTACAAGCAGCAAAAATTTTGCTCATGTTCATGGTAATAGCTGGACTGTCCTTCCTGTACCTCATATAATCCCTTGTCATCATGGGACTGTGTCAGAGTCTGTTGAACTGGAGACCTGGTTTCTAATGGCTGCTGTTGTTTCCATGAGGTGGTGGGCATCACCTAGAGGATCTGATGTTTTCACAATTAAAGTCTCTTTCTGCAGACAGTACATTTTTTCCTTTCTCAAAAGAACAAAACACAGGAACTGGGATATGACCAGGATGGGTTTATTATTGACGTGTCTGGTGTTGTAGGTCAGTACTGACATAAGTCAGACTAAACCTGTATTTTATATGTAGGAGGGTTTTTCATGCAGCACTAAGGCAGCACTTGGCGCTGAGAAGGCCAAACTTAGTTGTGGAATCACTGGCTAGAAAGCACATTTGTGATAAGTGAAATTTTGCTTCCATATCAAAACCCCATATTTTTTGAAAAGCATTTTTCTCTCATGACACACAAAAAGGGTTACAAGTTTAGTACCTGCTTTCTTCTGTTCCCAGTAACAAGGCAAAAATCAGCTGTGTGTGTTGTACCATCCCCTGTGTATGTCGCCTGGGGCTGGCACCCTGAAGTATGTCTCTGTCGTGGTTTAAGCCCAGTCAGCTGCGCAGTCACTCTCTCACTCCCCACCCTTCTTCCCCCTCGCTCCCAGAGGGATGGGGAGGAGAATCAAAAGAATATAACTCCCACAGGCTGAGATAAGAGCAGTCCAGTAACTAAGGTATAACACAAACCACTGCTGCTACCACCAATAATAATAATGAGAAGGGAAATAACAAGGGAAGAGAATACAACTGCTCACCACTCGCCGACCAATACCCAGCCCGACCCAAGCAGTGATCTAACCCTTCTGAGTAACTGCCTCCAGTTTATATACTGGGCATGACGTGCTGTGGTATGGAATACCCCTTTGGCTAGTTTGGGTCGGGTGTCCTGTCCCTGCTTTCTCCTGGCTTCCTCTCCTCTCTGGCAGAGCATGAGACTCAGAAAGTCCTTGGTCAGAGTAAACATTACTGAGCAGCGACTAAAAACATCAGTGTTATCAGCGCTGTTCCCAGGCTGAAAATCAAAACCACAGCATTGTACCAGCAACTAAGAAGGAGAAAAATGACTGCTACTGCTGAACCCAGGACAGTCTGAGGGTATTTTTGGGGTAGGAAGGATGGAACACATTGCTTCTCACAGCCCTGAGTATATGAAGTGCTGGAACTGAGCTAAAATGGTCAGCATCCTGGGATCTTGTAATCTCTAATGTTTTTATCTGGGCATGTCAAGCAGAGTAGTGATAGTGTCATTGCCTTCCTCTGATATTAATTTATGAAGCTGAGTTGCCCAAGTTTGATCAGGAAATACGTGGCTGCTGGAGAAGTTAAATTCAGGTTTTCTAAGTCCTTAATTATAGGACTGTGTTTGTTTAGAGTTCCACTGACCATCCATGTCAGCATGGGACATGATTGCAGCATTCAAGGCCAGGCTGGATGAAGTCTTGGGGGACATGGTTTAGCACATGGTGTCCATGCCTATGGCATGAGGATTGTGATGTGAGATTTCCTTCGCAGTCTGGCAGAGAGTGAACAAGAATGATAAATTAGTATATCTGCTTAATTTTATGAAGTGAGATTAGTGACAACCTTTGTGAGATCGTTTTGAAATGTGTTGAAGCAGTGTGGGAAGCTGACACAAACACCAACAATAGCTCATGCTCAGTAACTGGATATATACAAAAAGCTGATAGCTGAGATTTTCGAGTGAACCCATTTAGCCAACAATAAACTACCAAAAAAAAGACAAGACAGCTCCTTGCAGTTTATAGGTATAAAGATGAAGATAAAGCCAGTTTATTTCAAAAGCTGTTGCGATGGACAGGGGAAGTCAGGCAGTGCACAGTAGCCCCCAACTGGTTGTTCAGATAGTCAGGGTTTCTGGGTAGACTTCTGCAGCTTTACTCATAAGCAGTGGCTTCTGTGAAAAGTGAGTGGCAAGCAGCAGATTTCCCTCTTGATGAGTCTTCATCTGAGACTCTTCTGGATCAGCACAGGATGCACATTTCCCAGCACTGTCTTACAGCTGCAGCAGAGAAACATTTTGTCTTTAGCTTCCTTTATCCATTGTAATAATCCTTTCCAGCAACCTACTATTATGCATGGGTTTTAGCTTGTCACTGCTGTTGGCTCCTGCAGTGCTGCCCCTCATCCTTCTAGCTTTCACTGATCATTGTTGCCATTGTCACTAACATGTCCTTCAAGAATCTGTCAAAGCTCTGTCCATCTAAGAGCCGCGTGATGGACCCACTCCTCTCCTAGACGTTCATTAGTGTTGCTTGCCAAAAGGTTTATGTAACAGATGTTGCAAAGCAGATGCGCAGAAACACACACACTCACACACCATTATTGCAAGTGCTGTCGAGGTGACAGTAAAGGGAGGATGGTCTGCAGGACTAGAGTAGCTTGAAGGCATAGCCACATCTGTTAAAAAAGCAACTAATGTCTCTGTGTGACCATGCTTTATTTTCAGCTTGTCATCATGGCTGGGACTGTTCTGCTCGCCTACTACTTTGAGTGCACTGACACTTTTCACGTGCATATTCAAGGTTTCTTCTGTCAGGATGGCAATTTGATGAAACCATACCCTGGAACAGAGGATGAGAGCTTCATTTCACCTCTTGTGCTCTACTGTGTGCTGGCTTCAACTCCAACAGCTATTGTAAGTATAAGAAATTATTTGAATTCTCCACAACTGCTCCAGAAACAGTAACAATAGTCATATAATATCTCTGTCCCCTTTCCTCTCTTTTCAACTGTGTAATTGATTTACATTTAGCCAGGTCTCTGCTTTGCCTTAGCCTAATGTGATCTTCTTCAGTTATCTCCAGAAGCAATTATTCTGAGGTAATCACAGTGCAAGACTGAGGGGTAGAGCTTGTTAAGCCTTTTGCAATAAGATGCTCACTTCAGTGATTAGTTGTGAATTGCTTGGGCTCCAGAGAGGCTCTAATGCAACGGTTATGTATTACTGGAAATAAGAAAATAGGATAAAGCTGAAGCAAAACCTGGGTTGGACATGCAGTATATCCAGGATTATTTGCCGCTGTTTTAAAAGTACTGTTGAAGGGCTTTAAAAGGCTTAGATGAGCAGAAAAATGCTCAATACAAATGAAAATAATAATGATATATCCTTTTTATTTATAATCCATTATTTCCGGCAGTCACATCTTTTTAATTATTTTTTACCTGATTTTCTTTGCTATCCAACCAGTAAGTTGTAATGTAGCTGTTCTGAGCAAAACAGCTGAAAGTATTCAATTAGCTGAGTGCACACAATTCCAAACAGATTATTGCAGTCACTGATTAGTGAAATTCTGGCCCTTTTCCATTTTCTGTGGAAACTTGCAAATTTCGCATATAGCCAGCTTTGCTGTATTTGTAATGACATCTATAAATTCCTATCAGACTGTGTCTTTATGTACTTCATTCTATTTCTCTTTATTTCTTTGTCTTCAGTATTTCTTTCTTGTACTAAACTTTGGTTTGCATCCCTTTCAAAAGTTGATTAAAGCTTGATGTATTTAATTGTGAAAGGTGAATGCTGCACCATAGTCCATTTTAAGTTTCAGTCTGCAGTAACTTTAATGCATGAAACAATCTAGCAGAGAATGTGGTAAGAAATGTGAAAATGATTTGCAGAAGAGCCTGTAGTTTTTGGTACAGGACACTTCAGGATCAGCTAAAAAACATGTGATCAGGAACAGCACTGGGCTCTTTGCACCATGCTTTTTTGTGATATTTGGGTACAACTTCAAGGAGACAATAGATCAAACTTTCCTGGGAGAAAAATGGGAAAACATTTTTCTCTCCATTTTTAATGTAGTATGTTTTACTACATTATTTAATGCATTGTTTGCATTATTTGTATTATTGTTGTGTTATTAATTATTTGATGTATTATTACTTAGTTTTGGACTAGTCCTCAACCAGAGCATATGTCTGAGGGATCTTTTTCCATCCTTCTGACTGGCAGTCAGCACAGTGTTTTTATATGAGTAATTTCACATAATTTCCCATTCCCATCTTTTTCTGAGAAACTTTCCTCTCCTTGCACACTAATTTCAAACTCTGCTTCAGCTAGTAGCTGACTCTGCAGACTGAGTTTTGGCAATGATCATTAATACAAAGCTAGTAAATGAGATGGCTTGTTCAGAGTCTTCCTAAACTTCTGTCCTTGCATTGCACTGTTGATCAGACCACCATTAGCATCCTCAGCTGTCGCCTGTTTCCTGTGTGGGTGCTGCCTGTCATTTTGACTGTCACAGCCTGGGAAGAGATGTTTGATCCATCTGAATCTCCCAAGGATTTCAGTGAAAGGAGCTCATGCAGCCCTTTCTATTTATACAATGGTGATTGCACTCTCTCTCAAAAAAAAAAAAAAAACAACACCAAAACCAACCAAACAAACAAAAACGCCAAACCCCAACCAAAACCTAGAACGACAACAAAAATGCAAGCATACCAAAAAGAAAAAGAACCCACGCAGCTGTGCTCCATGGGAGGGTGCTTTGCCTGCATTCACTGTGGGTTAGGTTGTAGCTTTGCTGTCTACGCTTTTCTCTCAAGAATAATGACATCCTGCAGCTCCACTGTGAAGAGATGACTTAAGTGAAAGGTAACGCCAATCCGTCCTTACAATTTCTAGTTTCTCCTTTGCAAGACACTTGGTATTTCACTTTCTGCCAGCAAATGGTTGGTTTGGTTAAGAAGATTTACAGTAGCAAGTCTGATGCCCCTGTGCTGCCAGCATATTTCCACTGCCTGACATCTCGTGGCATGAGAGGTGCAATTATTAGAAGGGGTGGAAGCCAGCAGCAATGTGGGAGCACTCATGGTACGCAGTTAACAGTGTTTCTGGAGCTATGGGAAATAATCTAGAAGTACAAACTCCCTCACCTGAGACACAAGCAGTATTTAAGTGGTCTTGTGTGCACAGGCCTGGAGAAGACTCAAAGCCCTGAGTTCAGCATAGCTGTGAGGTGTTACAATGCTTGCAGGCCAAGAGGGAGCATCTTTGTGAATTTAATGGAATATTTTTGTGTCACAGTCATTTGGCTATGACAGTGGCTGTGGGAAAACTAATGCATGTACTTTATTTCTTCCCTGACAACACTTCTCAGAAGTGCTGTTGTGGGTTGGTACCACTGTATGTGCATTTCCCCGCATATTTAGTAGCAAAATAAATGAGAACAGCCTGGTTTTCTGCAGTTTTATTTGTTGTTCTTGAAATATGTGATGCTGTTGACTCTCTTTGACCTTTTTTTAACTGGGTAGTTAATCATTATACATCAGAATTACAAAAGTCTTTTAATGCTCCTACTGATAACCTTAGTCTCTGATAATGAAAGTTTCTTGCAAGGGGAGATGCCCAAATCTCATGACAACACTGTTGAATAAATGAAAATCATGTATGCCTGACTGTTCTGTGACATGCATTTTTCTCGAAAATGTTCCACTGAGGATAGGTCAAAAGCTTTCATCTGCTTTATTCATTTTTAATTTTCTGAGCATGGTGGTATTAGCATCTTTGCAGCAAAGTAGTAGGATACAGTAAATTCAGTAATAAATTGCACTTACATAAGATAAAAAATGGTTTTCATCATAAAGAAGCAACTGGCCATTTTATTTCATATTTAGTGATTTATCC
The DNA here is from genome assembly GCA_009867235.2 of Psittacus erithacus. Lineage (NCBI taxonomy): Eukaryota > Metazoa > Chordata > Aves > Psittaciformes > Psittacidae > Psittacus > Psittacus erithacus. The sequence continues at coordinate 5,723 of WYDI02038193.1, read as the reverse complement.
CCTGAAACATGTCTCTTCAGACACAATAAGTAAATTTTGCTGTTGACAGTGATAGAAAAGGGCTATTCCTGAAATCTTGCCTGTTGTGGACTGAACTTGTAGTTGTCTATAGGTTCAGGTGCCATGAAGAGCTTTATGAGATAGGTATGATTTCATCTTCATCTCATGCCAGTTGTCTCTAGTGCCCCTCTTTTTTATTTCTCAGGTACTTTCCCCTTCTTGCAGGCTGATTTCAGTTGTGCTGACATTGTTGATGGTTTGTTATCGAACAACTGCTGAATTTTCAGCGTTCCTGTTGTCATGCTGAGATGGGTACGGGAATGGTTTCAGCTTGTCTCACAGTAATGTAGAAGGTATAGTTACATCATTTTGCAGACAGAATATACCATCCTTGACAGTTATGGCAAGAACTGGGGTACTGTAGCTACCAGGAGTCTCTGGGGGCTTAGGAAAGGGGCATAAGAAGAAAGATACTTTTCTCTGTGGCTTGCAAGAATACCACAGAACTTTGGTCTTGGCCTCTGTTGCATTTCAAATGATCAAAAGTTTCCAGCTTTCAAAAAGCTGCTTTTGTCTTGGGCTTCAGGTGGCTTACAGCAAAATGTCTGCACATCTGGATAGCTGATCTTTGCATTACAAAGATTCAGAGACAGTTCCTCATTTTGGTGACTATAGGTCCTTCAGGAAGGGAGAAATTAGCCAGCGAATAATTGCTTTTTTTTTTTTCTTTTCAGAGTTGGAGGTGTTAGAATGCAGACCTTTTCCTGGAGGTAAACGTGGTGTAGGTATTTTACTCAGCTGTTTCTGCAGTGATAGGGAACATAAAAATTCAGAGCAGCTTGTGACTTTGAGCACCAGAGCTCGAGTTCCGTGATCCTGTGTCTGGTGAATTTAAAACTGACCTATCCCACAGCAGCAAGTTATGTAGAGGCTGGGAGAATGCATCTTCAGTGCACTGTCAATTCCAAAATGTTGGGGCAGGAAGTTTTAAGAAGTACTAATTCTTCTCATTTTTGCCAGTATGAGAACTTAATCAAAATAAGTTTATTGCTTTGCATAAACATAAAATTTTCAAGCCATTTCCTTAAAAATATTCTGGGATGACTCCACCACATTCATTGGTGTCCCTCAGAATTAGCTTTCCCTGTTACGAGGTTACTGGAAATCAGCCAATTCCCCAGCTGGTACTAAACAACTCTAGGAGAGTTGAAAGCTGCTGCCTGCACTCTTTCATCCATTGTGATTTGCCTGCCCGCCCAAAAGAAGCAGAGAGGCTTAGGTGCAGAGCCAGCTCACTGAGATGAATACTGAGCAGCAGCAGACAGCTTCAAGGGCACCGCTCTTTGTGTCCTTAAAGTAGAATAGTATGTGGCGCTACTGCTTTCACACAACCTTCAGTTTCTTCCCTTCTGTTTCCAGGTTGGAAGTGGCAGCCTACATATCATTGTTAACTGGCCAGTGCTATTAATCTGTGCAAAGGAGTATTTGTTTTCGGCCAATGTTAGAATCAGTCAAACCGAACTGGCCTGATTAATAATTAGAAGATGAATTACAGTATTGATTGAATTTACCTGACGCAGGCGGGAAGTCTTCAAACTTCTCTTTTCATCTGTACTTATCTTCCAAGCTTCAGAAATACTGTTCTTACAGATGGTTTTCCTATTCTCCATGCCACATTGCTTCCTTTGCTTTGGCTTAGTACAGCCATGGCATTACGTGATTTATTTCTAGAAGGGAAGGCAGGGAATTTCTGCTGGTGTTGGCTGACTGCCCTGCGGCCACTCCTCAGGACATGAGGGGAAAACCGAGAGAAACTAATGTAGCTCAGAGCTTTGTTACAGTAGCTTCTTCCCAGCTTTTTTTGGCAGAAATCCCTAGGCTCTGCGGGTAAGAGTGCCGCAGCGAAGCACACACGTGCTACAGGCTCCTGCCTGCCATGCTTCGCCCCTGTGCTTTCACGGCAAGCAGGGCGGCGGTAGGGAGGAGAAGTCAGTTTCAATGCCTGGAGGGTGCCTTTCTCCTGGTTAAGGAAGGCTATGTCCCTTTTCCAAGGAGATGTACCACACATGGCGCTCATAGGGTCCTGGTTTTCAGGGCTGGCCTCCCATTTCAGCTTGCTCACAGAGATGAGGATCTCCACCCAAGGGCAGCTGTGGCTGCTCCATCCCTGGCAGTGTTCAGTGTGAGGCTGGATGGGGCTTTGAGTGACCTGGTCTAATGGAAGGTGTCCCTGCTTATGGCGGGGGTTTGGAACTGGATGAGCTTTAAGGTCCCTTCCAACCCAGACCATTCTGTGGTTCTGTATTTTGCACACCATTCTGGAAAATAATAAATACACCTTGTTCATTTGGTGTAACACTTTCAGGCATTGCTATGGCCAGTGTCTCCAGGACTTACTCCAGGTTCTGGTTACGTGCCAGTTTCGCAGGAACAGTGCAGAGCTTTGGGAAATTTCTTCTTTCAATTAAAACTTCAGTAAAATTCTCTTAGATGGTTTTACCACAGCAAATTGGTTTTTGTGAGCACAGTGATAAGACAGTTGTGGGTTTTGGTGTGCAGTCTAGAATCCAAATTGTGGATTTCAGCCCTTTTGACTTTGTATAAAAGAAACCAATTTTCTGGTTTTGGAAAGGGACTTTAAACAGTTCTTTGCTCTTGTTTTCATTGAAGAACAACAACAACAGCAACATAACACAAAACCACAGAATGACATAATAAGTAATTGAATACAGATTAAGGTTTGTCCTCAGCAGATTGTGGGTGAGCTGACTGTGCAACCTTCATCTGAAGGCATTGCTTCATTTCCTCTTATAGTTATGCAAAAGACAGCACTGATTCCTGTGGGCTGGAGAAGACCAGTCATAGTGATGGCAAGGATGAAAGAGTGTCTGAGACCACTCTCAGCTGATCCCTAGTCCTCACGACCAGCTAAGGGACAGATATTATCAGGGAAATCCGCTGTCCTCCTAGACAGGCTTGGGTCAGGGTCCTGGCTGCAGATCACAGCAGAAATACTGTGTCCTGGAGAGGGTGCTGCAACAGACCTCAGTGACCACTTGCTTCCTAAGGTGTCCTTTCTCTATATGCATGTTGATTAGTGTTTGCTGCCTGGATTTGATTATGGAGTCTCAGATCTGCAGTGTCAATATTTAGCTCTATAGGTAGCAGGTAGGATGGCAGATCAATAACACTCAGGGCCTAAAGCTGACTGTGAGGGAAATCTAAGGAACTGAGTAACTAACAACACTAAGTGAAAGTCAATGTGAGCCATGTTCTTAGTGGGAACTGTAGAGAAGATGGAGACAGACTGTTCTAATCCCAAGAGGCATCCCTGCAATGGGCACAAACTGCAAGAAAAGAAAATTATTAAGAAAAATATTTTCACAATGGCAGTAAACAAACACTGAAACAGTGGCCCCCAGGAAGCTGTGGGACCCCCATTCTTGAGGACATACATTAACACACCTGCTCAAGGCTGTGGTTTGTGGTGGTCCTGCTTTGAGTAGGGGTTGGACTGGAGGCCTCTGAAGCCCCTTCCCAGCAAAATCACTGCATGACGCTGTGCCTCCTCACTCTGTAGTTCTAGTGAAAATTTTCTGCTATTTAATGACAGATGAATGGAGCCATCAGCTCCTATGTAAAGCCTGACAAGTGTCCCTACTGGCCGGTGGCTGTGCTAATGCAGTCCTCAGATACACCATGGTGCAAAAGGGCAGAATTGCTTTTGGCCCAGTGCAAGCAAGTGCTGATGGAACATCTGCTACAGCATTTTGGTGATCAGGCCTGCTTTTCCCAGGGAGAGTTGTGTAGAGTCATTCTGAAACTGGCCTATTGAGGTTGAGAGCCCAATAACACTCATCTGCTTATATTCTCTGAGTGCTCTACACATAGCTTGTCTCACAGCCAGTGCCTTCCGTGCATCTGCTCCTTCCCTAGACTACTCTTTGAATGCTGAAGACTTGATTAGTTTAAATTTCAGACATTAATATGCAGCCAAACACATGCTTATAGAGGATTCAGGAAATCTCATACAGCTTGCTGGAACCTGTCCAGGACTGAGAGTGATGATGTCCCAAAATGGAAGTTTTTCTGCTGGAAATATGTCCGCATAATAGAAAGTCCCTGGATGCAGTTTCTCTGTAGAAAGTGGCGTTAGCAAGGATTGACTGTGTAACAAGTATGCTGTTAAACAAGTTGATAGATTTAAGAACTCTCAGAAATCAGAAAGACATAAAATTAATGCATAGAAAAGACAGATTCTGCCTCTACTTCACATAATTCTTACTAATATGATATTTCCATTGCCTCTCTGTGATTGGAAATGCCATCAATTGTACTTTTTTGTGGAAAGCAGCAAAATGATGTTGTTTCACAGAGAGACTTCAGACAGTGCCAGGCTGTGGGCACAGTTGTGCTTCCTGCATCTATTCTGCGCGTTCTGGCTGACGCTCCTCCTTAATTTGTGTAGAATTGCAGCTGACATGAAAACTGTCCGTGGCAACCTTCACGCAACCCCTGTGTTTGCTGAAAGTGGGAAAAAAAATAGAAAAACAGTGTTTTTGCATTTGTCAGCCATGAGTGAGTGGGTAAGTCAGTGAGTCAGTGAGTGAGTGGCAGGAGGGCTGTTGAGATGAAGCCTCTGCCAGCAGTAACATGGGGCTGTATGGAGGCCGTTGGGCCAGAAACCACTGGAGAAGAGTAGCGAGCATTTTGACTAAGTTATGATGAATCTGTAGCGAGTTTTCAAAGGGAGGTGGGGAAAAAAAGTGGCAAGACCAGGGCAGCGTGGCTGGTGGTGAGCCAGTTTATGCATCGGAAGAACCAGATTGTGGCATTCTACATGCACAGGAGTTTGGAGAAACATGACTGAGGAGGAAGATTTTGGCAACTGAAGGAGAGGTAAGCCACAGTGCGGCAGGAGAATGAAGCGACAGTATAGTCCGCAGCTTTGCTAGAGGATTTGAATTGAGGTATAAGGTTAATGTCCTGATGAGAGAAACTAGTAAAAGGAAAAAAGTCTTCAGGATGGACTCATCTCTGGCTGTCAGCACTATCAATAATTATTTTTCTAATAACTCTCCAAGGCTGCCTCCACGACCACTCCACTGCACAGTTCCAGCAGGACTGGCATATCAGGATGCCTCTCTTCTGCAACCTCCTCTTGGTTGTACCCCAGATTTATTCCAAGATAGTTTATCTTAGTTTATACATATGGAAACAGGTCTCCTTGATGTTTACCCCAATATACTTTTAGAATGCAGTTGTGCAAAGAATTGTTCTGCAAGGACACAGTGAGCTTATCAAGAAAGTGTCGTCGGAAAAAAAAATAAAATATAAAGATAGTTACATTGTTTTGTTAATTAAGCTGATAACTAAATTGACCATCGGTGATCTGTACAGGAATGCAGGAAGTATTGGGTGTCCATGTTTTGCTGAGAACTTGAAAGGGGAAGGTGTGATATTTCACTGTCTAAAAATGCCAGTTCACAAGTTCAAGGACTATTACAGGCAAAAGGCTGCTGGAAGAAGAGAATGGGACAGATTATTTTATCTGCTTCTTTGCTTAGGAGGAGCCAATAAATAAGTAAAGCATGTGCAGCAGAGGTTTTTGAGAGCTGAATGTTGAGGAGCAAGTATTTGGTGACACTGTGTTGTGGTTTAAGCTTAGTCGTAAATTAGACAGAGCATGTAGCCTGCTTGTTTTCCCCCCACAACCTGTCCTT
>WYDI02038190.1:0-15987 GCA_009867235.2 Psittacus erithacus | reverse complement strand
TGAAAGTCAAAACCACAGCACTGCACCAGCTACTAAGAAGGAGAAAAATGGCTGCTACTGCTGAACCCAGGACATAAGAGTTGCTCTGAAAACTTTAATGAGCAAATGAATCTGCTGTTCCCAAATCTTGCAGATTTGGTGATCTCCAGTAAGGATCTCTGTTTTAAAAGCTTTGTTTTGCTGACCTAGGGTTTGAATATAGGTCTTGATCTTGAAAACTCTTAAGTGGGTTGAGATGAAAAGTAGTGAAACCTGTAGTCTCTGCAGCGACTGTCACTTCTTCAGCTGACCTGGTGTTTCCAGCTGGCACTCAGTATCTTGCTGTGAAGTGCAGACACCTCCTTGACCTGATTCAGGCCTATATTCAGTGACTGCATGTACTTATGTGTGTATCTGCTTACAGCCACTTGATTGTGTGATTTTACAAGGTGCTAGGCTAGAATTGAGTGAAACACATTGTGTAAAGAATATTTGCCAGGAGAAACAATTTCATGGCACTGGTTTAATTTTTTCACACTTTCATGGCAAAGGTTACAGCAAAAAAACAAAACCTCTGCCCTCTGTGAAAATAGCAAGCTCCAAATCACTACCTGTAGTACACAGATAAATGTTAATTTTCTTATGCTGGATGGAATTAATATTGATTATAAGAATGAAATTTTAATAATTTAAAGCTAGATTTAAAGTTAAACCATGAAGTCTTACCTTTGCATCTAGCAAAGGGAAGGCAAGCAAGATAAGAAGGAGAAAAGTGTAAATAAGCAAGAAGGCCTGAGAAAGGAAAAGGCAGAGAGAAGGCCTACTCACGTTTTCAGGTTTGCTGTGGAACATGACTTTCCTGAAGAGCAACATCAGAGAGGCTTTGTGATTATGGCTGCCTTTGTGAATATTTATAAGGTGCCAGTTCATGGGGTAGATGCTGATTGCATGTTTCTTGATGGATAAATAATTGCGTAAGACCCAGTCAACTGACCTAGTGTCAGTTGCTTTTCCTACATATCTACCCGAGGATATTCCTGCCACATGCTTAGCAGCTTCTTTTATCTTTACTGTAGCACCAGCATGTGTTTATGGAGGCTTTGCCATGCGTAATACAGTGTAGGTAGAAATAATTCTTGAATTTACAATAACTAATAGAAGTATCTTGGATGGTGCATTGCAGAAGTTACCTATTATTAAGCCTGTACAGCACTCTCCATTGTACTGCTCTGCATTGTAATAATATCTCTAAGATGCAGCTAATCCTTATTTGATTTAGAAGGAATATGTGGTTGATTTTGATGAGAATTGCTGGTGGAATATTGTTGCTGTATCCTGTGGTTCAGTGCATAAAATATTGATATTGGCACATTCTGTTGGATTTGGTCTTTTCTTCCTTCTGCGGTTAAGATTTGTACTTCTGTAATGGATGGCTTTTATGCTTCTGCACACATGACATTTGGGCACTGACGGCGGACCACATGTGTAATCAGACTCATTCCAACTTTTCTTCATATTCTTCTGAGTTCTGGTGATTATTTAGCTAGTTGTGCAGAGTTTACATAAAACTGTAGAGATTAAATAAATTTACTCTTCCTTGTTGGGTATTGTACAATTCTTGTACAGTGCATATTTTATTTTCTGGACTGATTCCAATATGAACAGTAAGGATAAAATTGATGCTAGTCAGGCTTTATTATACTTTTGAGGTCCCATGATGGATGTCACAGTGATCTCTTCTCCTCCTGTTGTACAGATCAGTGCAGTGACGTGGAGAAATACAACAAAAATGTTTCCCTTGTGCCTGATTCTGGAGTCGGGTGAAGGAATTTGGTATAAACACAACAGAAAGGTTGAGAAACCTGTTTAAAGTGCCTATAAACCTGGGACTGTCACATTATAAGGTTGCCTGCATGTTCATGTATGTGAAAGAACACCATATGCTTTTTAGCTCTCCATGGTAATTATGAAAATGAATGTATCTGCTGCATGCTATCCCCCAAACTGAGGAAATCCTTCTTAGAGCAATTAGAGCAGCTTCAGGGCACCTTTGTACTTAGAATGTTTCTTTTGCACTTACTTTTCTTTATTGTCTCAATGTATAAAGTCAAACTGGGAAAGAATATCTACAGCGCTGGGGGCAGTGATGGTTCATTGAGAGCGCTGAGTATTTGGCAGCTTTGATCATCTTCTGAGTAACGATGGGGCTGGGGTCTAGAAATAGCTTCTGCTGATGGATGAAGCCCCAGTGCAAATAAGCTGGAGAGCTGCTGGTCTAGAAGCATTTCCAGGACTTCCACATAAAGTGGTTTTTTTCAAAGTGTTGTATCACCTTCCTTTCTCAAATTGTTCAGTTTTCCAACTGGAAGTACTGAGCTCATTCTTTCCCCCTGATGTCTGCAGTAATTTTTTTCTTTTCTGGTTTTAGGCTATCTCTGCCTGTTGTTACTTTTACTGCATTTATATATTATCTCCTTCAATTTTCTTCTCTCTATTTGAAGCATGCTGAATTTTAATGAGTATGCAAATGAACATTAGCCTTCCATATCTACTTGTTGGTCTGCTGCAGTTCTCCTTGTGCCCTCTTGACATTTTAAGCTTTACATCCAGATGATGCTGGCTAGAAAAGACAGTTTCTCACCCATGGAGTTTTCAGGGGATGAAAATATTCTCCCTAGCTGCTGGAAGGGGGAAGGGGGTTGGAAGAAGGAATTATTTTGGTATCAAATTGAATGAAATGCTTAAAAATAAAATTTTATTCCAGTTTAAATATTAGTGAGGAGAAACCCTGCAGAACTGTTCCACTGAAAGAAAACCAATTTTTTTGTTTTAAGCCACTCCCTAGGCTTTTCAAGGTTATGAATAGTAGAATAGCTTGGGTTGGAACAGACTTTTTAAAGGTCATCTAGTTCCCCATCCCCAGCCAAGAGCAGGGACGTCTTCAACTAGATCAGGTTGCCCACAACTACATCCAGCCTGACCTTGACTGTTGCCAGGGATGATGCATCTACCACTTCTCTGAGCACTGCAGGAACTTATTTTCAAGCTTTGTAGGCAGCTGGCAGAATACAGGTTTTCCCCAAATTTTAACTTAGCTTTATTTACAGTAAATGTATTTTTGCCTGTTCAAAGTAGTTGTGGCTTTAGGGCTTAGTGCTCTAAATTGCCCATAGATCAGAATAAGTAATACTGACACAGGAAGAGTTCTGTCTGGAGACCTGTCCTACTTTTCTGGCAAGACAATGCTCTTCCTTACATTTTTATACCTAACTTTTTATTTCTGCACTAGATGTACCTGGAGGGTAACTTAACTGAGCTCTATCTTGCAACAGGAAAGCTTGTCCTGCAACACTGGGGAGACTACCACTAAAATTACAAAACATCAGTATGCATTGCTGTGAACAAACTTGCCAGAAAGTTATTATAATTGTAATAGTTAATGATCTTATATTTATGAAAGGAGGATGCAGCATCAAATCAAGCAGACAACCTTTTGTTGGGAGGTCACAGTCCTGCAAACATCCTGATAGATATTGGGTATCCCTGTGTGCCACCAGAGAAGATCCTGTCCTTTCGTTTGGTGTTTAGCAAACATCAGTACTTTCAAAAGGGCTTCATGCCCAGCAAAACAGAAGGCTGGCTTTGAAGTGGCTCTTAACCAGTGCTGCTAGCAGTATAACTATAGCAGTGCACTGCTTGGTTGGCAGAATACCTCAAGTCATTTGGACATATATGTAGCAAACACCATTGGAGATAACTGAGGGCTGGTTTTTGGGAGCATTTTTTTATTACTATTGAAATAGACTTCATACAGAAAGGAAATTTTACCACTTCTTTGCCCGAACAGTTTGCCCATCTTGCCTTCCTCTATCACACACACAGTTGTGCCCTTTTATTCCTTTGCCTCTCTTCTGTGTTTGCACCTTTTTTCCTCACTTTTCACAGCATTATTTGAGAGCTGGGACCTGAATGATATGGCTTAGACCAAATGTCAAATCTTAAGCTTCGGATAACTGCCAGGTTTGGGCATACATGTATAAGATCATTATAAATTTGGCAAGTATTAGCTTTATTTCCAGTATGAGTGCCTTGACTCTGTTGCAATAATTGTACTGCACTGTTATTGCAAAAATTAAATATGGAAGACACTGTGTTAGGCTGTTAGATGACAACACTTTCTAGTTATCAATACATATGGACAAATACTTCTGAAAATATTAAGTGATTTAACCAATTAAGATTTCGTATACTTTGACAGAAGCACTTATTTTCTTTCTCCAAGGTATTTTTAAATGTGAATTAAAAAATACTTGTAAAAAATACTTCCACTGTCAGAGTTGAAAAAGGAAGCAAATGTCCAGCTACAAACTGATTAAGATCACAACTCCCAGAGAAGTTTGGTGTCATTAATTTCTCCTAAATGTCTAGGTAACTTGGTCATTTCAACATGTTAGTTCCATGCTGTGAGTTGAATTGATTTGCTTGCCTTGTTTCAAATATTAGAGACTTTACTGGCATCATTTAGTAATGTATTAGTAGGCTAACACAAAATACCAGTGGAAATACATTTTTATATCCTTATACCCTTTTAGGAAATGCTGAATATGGAAGCGTTTTTCCAAAACAAAATAATTTTAGATACTTCTAACAAGTAAATCCTCTTTGTCACAGAGTAATTCCATTGATCCCTCATCAGTTAACCTAATTTTATGACAAACCTACTGAAAATCTGGAAGAAACAAAAAGTCTGCTTGAGAGAGATGTCTTTGCAAATGTCTAGTGAACCAAAAAGGCTTCCTCCTCTGGCAATAATATGTAATGCAAAGTTTACGGGACTTTTGAGTGCAAACCAATTAATGCATCGCTAAATATGTTTAAGGATTTGAAGGATACAAAACACCCACAACTTTTTGTGAAAACACAAGGTGGGATGTGTGTTAGTAATGTCCTCTGTATTCAACAGGGTGATTGGAAACTACAACATTGTTGGCAAGCAGGGTTCTGCAGTTTATGGACTAACCTTTTCATCAGGTTACAGGGATGACACTTTGCTAATGAAACTGATGTTTGGGGAAAGATTAGTGAATATTTTTGAAGGTAATATTGACACACATTAAAGTCTCTTGTTCATTTGTCTAGACACTAATACAAAAATATGGGGTGCCAGAAGTGGGTTGTTTAATGTGAAAGAAGCCACACCCAGAAAGCTTTGGGGCTGCAATGCAGCAAACTTATTTAAAACTTCTTTGCTTTATTTTTTTAGGGCTGTGGAATAAGCATAGGTGCTTCTGTGCAGCACTTCTATAAAGTGCAAAACAAGCACAATGGTTAGCAGCTCAAGAGTTAATGCAAAGTAGGTGGGCACCCCGCAAAGACTTAAGAAATGCAAAATTTAAATACACAAAGGCAGTGCATACAGCATGAAGGATGAGTGTGCAGGAACAGATGTGAAAATCAGCAGCTGGAAGATACACTAGCTTCTCTGAACAGATATTTGCTCCAAAACCTCTGTCATACCAAGTGATGAGACCAAGAAGCCAAGTGCATGTGATTAGGGTTAAGTTGGTGTGGTTAGTCAGCATGTTTTTGCCGCCTCTTTTTGAACGGTTAAGCTTTTATTGCTGACGTAACCTTCCTCAGACTGATCAAGTTCAGTGAAGGACAAAAACGCCGGTTAGTGGAGCACAACCTAAAGTGATTGGTGGTGGAGCTCCTAAACAGCTCTAGTTGGAGATGGATAAAGCAGCAACTTATGTTGCTGCATCTACAACTCATGATTTGCTAAGTGCCGAATAGAAAGGACATCATCTACATTTAATCATCAACAGCAAAATTTGGTGGAAGCTTTTCATGCCGCAAATTCCAAAAGAAGAGACTTTTAAAGGGTGGTGTTCATTAAGGGTGGAGATATCTGCAAAGCACAAGGCCAAATGACTATGCTGGTGTCCATTGAAGACGACTGTCTTCCATACATAGCCTATTGCTTTGCTGGTGGGAAGAATGATGCTTTCAAATCACTGTGGTCCTGGGGCATTTTATTTAGGTTTAGAATAGGTGCATGTTAAACACAGTTCATCTTTGTTTATTGCAGCACTTGCTGGAACATGAAACCGCATGATATGTTACGGGGTTTTTTGGGTTTGTTTTTCCAGGGAGCCCTCTGTCCTTCTTAGCTCCCCTTCAGGATTCTTTGTATAGGTCCAACTAGTTCTCTTGATCCCCCTGTACATTTTCGTGCCATTCTAAAGTAGTCTGCCTTCAAAGCACTCATGAGCAGAGCATGATAAGCCCTTCTCAGTGGTTGAATTTAGATGTTAGTCTCCAAATAATATCTCACTGCATCTTCAGGTTTTGTCAGTTTATTCTAAAAGTACAGATCCCTTTGGATTTATATTGCACAGTCTCTGAAATTCTTCTTATTTTTTTTTAAGAGTCCATATTATTTCCTTTTGTCTTTATAAATGATTATTTTGTAATTATTCTCTGACTTTCAAGTAGCTTCTGGTCCTGTTCAAGATGTAAGTGAACCTTAACACATTGCACCTGGCTTCAGCTTTGTTTACCAAAAGAAGATGAGGTTGATAAAGCTTTATTGGGAAAATTTAACACCTTAGAAGTGCAGGGTTAACATGAGGATGACTTCATGTGAAAGTGAAGTTCCTAGAACAATATTTTCTCCACCTGCTTACATTTACCTAGCAAAAAGATAGATACAAAAATGTTCTTCATTTTGACACTTAACCAAATGGGTGAGGGGAAGGGAATATTGCCTGTCTTAAAATATGGCAGATTGTACATAATGCTGCCCTGTTTGGCAAGTAGAGATTGAAGTATCTATGTTGTGAGTGGTTTGTAAAAACACATACATATGTAAAGTTTGGTTTTTATCTTTTGGTTTTTTTTATATTCTCTACTTCCATGATATTTCATGAGGGGGCTCATTATTGCAAAAAATACCAAAACTATTTTGATAAATAGTTGGTGATATCGGTAAGACCCCTTATGCAAGCATTGTCTCCATAATATAAATACATAATACATAAATGTGTTTGTGTGTTCAAACTCGCTTAGCTGAATATGCAATACACAGTGGGTTATGCCAATTCCTCATAAGAACTGGGAAATAAAAAGCTTTGAATGTTCTTCTCATTATATAACTGGGCTGAATGATAGCACAGTCTGTTATCTTCAATGAATTAATGAAGCAATAAGTAAGTGAAATTTGTGTCTGATGGCAATAGTGTGTACCGACCATTTTGTCATGACTTTGAAACATGTACCCTGATTTTTAATTTGATTAGATAATGTACTAGGTCATGTAGCAAAATAGAGAAAAAAACCCAAGCCAAACCCCAAACAACTGGCAGAGAATGTTTACTTCATCTACAGACAAAGGCAGATGAGATATAAACAATGGCACCCTGAGTCTCAAAAGCTAAAGAAATTCAAGCAACTGGCAGGCGGCCTGACATCAGCTTGAGGTTCCTGCTGGAACCATCATCCCAGACTGTGAAATGCAGAGTAAAAATGTCAGAAGTTGTGAAGACATCCAGTTCCCACTGTCAAATGCAACTTTTGATGAGTTTTAATATGCATGATGCTTCTGAAATCGAGTTTTGTCACTTAGTCACTTTTTTAAATCCCTTCACTGCTTTTGTGAAGTAGCAGCTCTCAGTAATTAAGGTGACAGTCACCTTTTCTTTATGAACTGTTTTTCTTTTTTCCTCCCCTTCATATGTAGTGCTCAGAAATGGTTCTGTCAGCTTCAGCTATAAATCTCAAGTCCATGACGATGGAAGTAATTTTGGGAAACAAATGGCAGTGTGAAAGATATGGTGTTGACCAGAGGAGAAAAAAAAAATAAAACCCAAAGAGTTCCGATGTTACAAATCTTAGTGGATGTAGAAACAGGGAGTAAACAAAATTATATGGCATTATTCATGTATCTTACTTTTGGTCTTATGAGTATGTGCAAAAATAGTTCTATGTCTGTGGCAAATAAAGAGAAGCTGTTTTGTATTTCAGATGCAAAACTTGTCAATACTGAGAGACCTGAATATTTGAAGGTTTGCTGTTCTCTGTAATAGCTAGGCTTAATTGTATCTGTGGCTGTGTAGACAGCAGAATCTGAAAATGGCTAGTGCATAAGCTTCAGTCACAGGGGAGGTTCTTCATTGTAAACAATTGTCATGGTCAAACAGCTACCAACAGGAAGAAGCTGCATTTTCTAGTATGCTTGTCTTTTCTGTCATCCTCATTTACCCATTAACTTCTAATGGACATGTTCTTTTTTATCCTCTTTGCTTTTTTTTTACCCTTTTTGTTGTGTGTGAGCTCCTTCCTTGGACTTACCCAGAATAACAACATACTTCTTTTCCTATTTGCTAATGAGGAGTGTGAGAGACTGAACTGAAATCAGACTTCATCATTCATGGGCCCTGACAAGGAGTTGAGAAGTGTATTCAATTTTTCTGTTGAACACAGCTTGCTCTGACTGTGTTAAAGAGTTTTGGTGTAGGCAGAAGGAAAGAAATGAGAGAGGTTCCTGCCCTCTGTAGGCTGCTACAGTAAAGGCTATTGAAGTCTTGCACGCCACCAACTATTCTAGGGAGCTGAGACACTTGAGAGGCTGTGAGGAGGTTGAATAACTTGGTCAGCATTCGAATGATGAGTGGGATCAGGCTAATGTACAAGTGGCTCTTGGAACCTGAAATGTTTTTTTTTTCCCTGGAAGCAACAGAGTTGCAGATGGAGAATGCGCCTATCCAGCCTCAGAGGTGAGATAATGTTCCAGCAGATAATAGATTCCCCAGAAACAGTGTATTCCTCAATGGTGAGGAACAGACCTGTCTAGAACTTTGGTCTTCTTTCAGTTAGAAAAATACTGATTTGTAACTGGAGCACAGGGAACATTTGCCTCTACAGCTCCAAGGAGCAGACTGAATTTGTAGCTGTGGACAAAGAACCTACAGATCTTGGCTTGACTGCCATAGATGCAATTTTGGTTTGGCTTTTTCCATTTCCTGTTGTCTTTTTCCTTCTCAGCTTCCCATTGAAATTCTGCTTTGTTTACACTCATACTTTGGATTCATTCTATACCTGAAAGCAGAGAAGTATTGCTGATAAGCCCTACCTTGTCTGCACAACGAGGTTTCCCATTTTACAGACCACAGGAAACTTGAGTCAGTGTTCGCCAGTTGAAACATCTAGAAAATGAATTTGACTGTTCTACCTTATAAGCTGTGCCTGGCAGATGTAGGTGAAGTTTTAGTTCATTATGTGTTTGTGTATGGTTTATAGTATTTGACTGGATTACCTTTCTGCTGTGCTGCTGTATGATGGAGTAAAGGAGCTTCATGTTGCTACTGGAGAATGACTTATAGGACAGGTCTAGTTGCACATATATGTGGTGTGTACCAGCAAATGATGCACGAAGTACACAGAGTAGAGCATGGTTGAAATGGGCCATGACATGTCTTAATCATAAATATATCAAGTTTACTGATCATGGTTTTTAGTAGTCTGTGTTGGAAGACAGGTAAATGTAAATGGCAAAAAATGAGCAATTGTGTAGCACCCTATTAAAACGTTTTTATGCTTTCCAGAATTTGTGTTTTTGTAAAGGCTATCCTTAACATAAGCTTTCCTTTTTTTTTTTTTTTAATTAAAGTATTTTTGCTGATGCTAGTGATATTTAGTTCCACCTTAGCCATTACCCAATGGTTTAATTTTAATCTGGAAATAAATAAGTACAGAAAAACTTTCACTGGATCATTGAAGATGTCTGGATATTCAGAGATGATAACAAGGTAAGCTTTCTCCTAATTATAACCAAAGGGAAAAATCGATGTGTGACCATGGCACATTTTCCTTAGGCACAGGAAAATCAATGAAATATGCAAATAAATATTTCACTAACATGACCTGAAACCATATGCACAGGAATGTAGTCCTAGAGGACATACTGAGAAAGAGAAGGGCAAGTTTCTGGACCATACATATTGACAGTTGTCTGTGTTGCAGCAGCTGCTGTGCCAAGGGTATCAGCGAAATAATAATTAAAAAAGAAAAATCATTGAGCAGACAAAAGCTAAAAATGCAGTTATTGCAAAAGGCTAAATTGTAAATATCACTGTAGTTAGGTCAGGTAAAGGAAGAATTGAGCGGAAAGAATTGAGGCTTTATATTAAAAATGTAGTTGTCAAACAGTGTACAGGTACATACACATATACAGTAGTGTGGAAGACAGAAGGAAAAGGTTCTTACCAGGAGACTCCTAGTCCTTTGTTAATACCAAGGAGTCTTGCTGTGCCTGTGAAATGACACACAGTGGTCAATTATGCATTACCAGCGTAAAAACTGGAGGAAGATGTAACAAAACCATAGAGATACACTCTACAACTATAGAACTGTTTGAACTATAGATGTTCAAAGAAGCTTGGAAAATTCTAGGAACCCTAGATGAGGCTTAAAATCTGACCATAAGGAGCTTTGTCCTTAAGTTCTTTTGTGTGCCTTTGGCCTTGGGAGTTGTGCGCACTCTTAAGGAAACATTGGTGGATTCAGTGAGCCTCTGAAATTCACGTGCACTAGAAACTAAAAGTTTTGCATTAAAACATCTCCCTGGTAAACTCCAAATGCAAACCTGTACCTCTCTGGTATGAAGGTGCATGACTCTGAATTCTATTCATGATTGTTGTTGATGGAGGCAGATTTTTTCCTCTGGCTTACCTATGACTGTATACCTAATTAGCGACACCATATTACATAGTGTTGTTCGGGATGTGTATATACTGTTATGATTTCTCTTTCTCCGGTGTTCTTTATCAGAAGTTTTCTAAGCAGTTCTGAAGTTTCCCATCACTTACAAGGAGCTATGCCTAAATTGCCCCAGATTCTTTTTGGCTAGGTACATAGCATTAGCAGTCTTGAGGCATTTTAATATATTTAATTTAAATATAGGTGTTCAGTGAGGAACAGTGTTTTTCTATCACTTGAGGGAAATATGTTACTCTTCTGTCTCCTGTTAAAAGGCAAATTGGATTCTGCTCTCATTTAGAAATGATGAGCTTTTGTAAGTGCAGTTTGTTTAGATGTGGATTAAAGATTTGCTACCAAATAGGATTTGATTTAGTTCCATATTTCTAAAAATGTATACATTTGGTACAGCTGTACTCTGCAGTTGTTGGAAAACACTGATGGTGAACAGATAATCTTACAAGGACAGGAGACAAGTCCTCCCATAGCCTCTGCTTGTTTAGACAATGCAGTAGACTTTTGTCCCTTGTAGTAGTGAGCCTACCCTCAAGCACGGGCTTATCATGGGGCCAGAACATGGCAGGAAGATCTCTTAATTGCAGTCAATGTGCAGGGACTTAATGTCAGAAGCATTAGGAAGTGAGCTGTGAAAGGCATGTGTCTTCCAGGTTTCCTAGGATAGTAAAACCTCTCTTGAAGTGTTTTATGGATTCTTGTTTATGTGCAGCTGCTTTCTACAGGACTGGATCACTTCTACACCCAAAGTGGTACATGTTCCCAGGCACAGTGTTGTATGGGTCAGTGTCAGAAGCAAGGTAGCATTGCTGGCCACTAGAAATCAGATTTTCTGGGCACGTATTTCTTGTAGCCATGGATCATCATAATGTTTTTTCACAGACAGGCCTTCACTCATCAGGCATCTCTTGAAAAACAAGCAGAAACCCTGTGATCCATCAGAGGAGGAATCTGCTCTAGTTTTGAAAACACAGCTGGGTTTAAAATGAGCAGTATGAAAATCTGTGACACTTGTAACTCTTGAAAACTGACCTTTTAAGGGCAGATTGGTTTAAGGTTTTATTTCTAATCTCTATAGCTATGACTCCTATTCCCCATAGGATTTACTTCAACAGCTGATTTAAAACTCTCCTTTGAGGCAAAAGTACAGCAGCTAAGTGGCAAAACAGGAAGGCAGAGGATGAGAGCAGTTTTAAGTTTCAGGTAAAACTTTGAAAAGGCAAGGCTGGCAGGTAACAAGACTAAAAGGGGAGGGTTTTTTTTTTTGAGGGAGGAAGAAGGTCTGTTGGAACCTCTGCTAATGCAGCTGAGTTAGTGCAGAGAGAGCTGCAAGAGAATAATGTAGGAGAAAATGTGCGACATTTTTTCAGATACATCCTAAGACTGTTGAAAGCACACCTCAAATCTTGTATCAAAGGCAACCATTCCCTGAGGCATTAAACAGGAAATTATACTGTCCTTTTTTGTGAAAGGATTTAAGTAGTGCAAGCAGCAGTGCTCTGTCCTGCTCAAAAAGGTGAATGGTTCCTTATAACTAAGGTGATCCAGTGTTAGTTTGAAGTGATGACATCTAATCTTTTGTATTTTTTTTCTCTTCCATTCTCACATCCAGTGATTCTCTGAAAGGATGCTTCTTGCAGGTGTTGCAGTTTTGGCTTGCTTTCTCACGTAAGACATTCACACAGGTGGATTCACTAACAGTTTTCATCTTTAATCGATTTTGCAGTGATTTAATGCTGTTAATGATGCTCAGTGTTCCTGAACATTCTTGGTGCAGCTGCGAAAGCATGAGGAGAATCAAGGTAGTTTTTGTTTTCCTCGTTTTATCTTTCTTTTGGCATGGGTGTCCTGCTTTGTAATTGTTTCACAGGTAAATTTTAGAGTAAGTATTCTCTTGGCAAAGTGTAATTGTAAGAGTTTTTCCTCTAAAAGCTGTGTTTGTATTCAGCAAATGGCATTGTGTCTGAGAAAAATTATCAAGAACTTGCAAAATGTTTTTTCATCTTGCCAGACTTGTGAAATGAAAAGTGTAAATGTTTGTCAGCTTTTTTTAGGAATGAGGCAGAGACACAGGCAAAATTACCACACTGTAGACTTTCTCTGCACTGCAGAAAGAGCACAGCTGGAATAGGTGACATAACAGATTCTCTTTATATAGTTTCCTGGTACAGTGCAAAATGGAGAATGAGGATATTTTGTTCCTATATTCAAAGCAAGCATTGCTTATATCTCATGTAGAGATGCCTTTGTCCATAAAAAAAAAAATAAAAGAAAAAGAAAAAGGTTGTATGTGGGTAAATTGGTTCATGCAGAGCAGCCCAGCTAAGTGTTAATACTTGTCTAAATCTTAGCTTAATTTTGTGGTGGGAGTGGAATGATTAAAATGAAAGCAACAAAATGCTTTCTTGTATGGGGGATTTTCATAGAAATGAAGACACTTGCACATGCTATGAATACCAATGGGATGTTAAAGTGTTCATCACTTCATGATGACTGCGTTGAGATTAGCTTGGTTTAACTCTAAGACCTAGCAATATCTGAATATCAGTTCTGGCCTTTGATATTCAGATGTTATTCCAGAATACTTTTGGGAAACTATCTGGTTAAGTTCTGAATCAATCCCTATTTGAACATGATGCTTAGTTTCAGAAAAAAATATAAAAGAACTGCTAATCATTCACAGAATCATAGCATAGAAGTTTGGAAGGGATCCTCCTTGAGGATCAGCTGATTCAACCTTTCTTGGAAAGAGCAGTCTAGACAAGATGGTTCAGCACCCTGTCCAGCTGAATCTTTTGTTATGGCAGTTCAAGTTTCTCAGCATGAAATAAGTAGTATCAACAGACTACTTGGTATGGCCTTCATTTCTTGAGTGCTTTGGGTTGTAGTCCCACAAATACATTATTTTGGGTGGCAGGCTGGCTTAAATGTTGATATCTCTCATGACAGATAGACTTATCCTTCTGTTTTAAAGTGCCTTTTCAGCTAGAGTGTGGCCAAGTTGTGAACCTGCTGTGGAAACTGGTCACTCTTAAAAGTAATCTGCCAAAAGTACAGAGATGTTCTAAAGCCAGATCAGTTCACAACAAAACTGCAGAAATGCCATCCAATTGCAGCTATCTTAGTTGTGGGAATGAACAATGAGGGGTAGATAAGGGGAGGGATTATTCTGGCAGCACGTGAAGCCAGGATTGTTGTGAGAAGCTTTGAAATGCAATATTGTAGCTCTCGTTATAGGACAGAAAGCGCTATTTTATATATGTAAACTGAAGCAAAGTGGTCTAAGGACTCTCCTCTACCAGATTTCTTTGTTGGATACTACATTAAAACAGTTTTATGTCAATGGATTTGAAGTTGGTTTTAAGAACCAAGAACCAATATAAGTTGTACTATAACCATAAGCTTTTAGTGTATCTATACTGCACTTGCGCATTTGTCAAGGTAACTAGAAATCCTCCCTTGCAACTCACACCCCTAGAAGCACTGTTTGAAAATTACCACCCTCACAGGGAGGACCCAAATAACAGACTGAAGATCAGATAGGAGGTCGGGGAGGAGGCAGGCACTGAACCGTGCTCTCCAGATTCCCAAGCAAACACTAACCACTGAATTATTCTTCTTAACTACCAGGAAAGTGATTTCCAAAAATGGTAATGGTGAGATTTTTAAAAGCAAAATCATTGATCACAAGTCCAAGCCCATTCAATAGCTGGGAGAGTCAGGGTACAGGCTAAATTTAAAGTGCAGCAGCAGCAGTTTTCTAGTATCTCTCTATGCAGGAAAGCCTTCTCTGGTTTTTGTACCTTTGAAATATTATCCCTTAAATCTCAGTGATTTAAAAGATAAGCAAATAAGGAAATGATACGCAATTTCTGTCATCAAAAGTTAACTTCTCCATAATCATAGCTTTGTGACTCAAAATATCTAATCTAGATAGGTTATATCTATAAGAATTATGAAGCAAGACAAGGTTTAGGTAGGATTAAGGTTAAGTTAGGCCCAAGTGAAAAACATCCCCCTTAACAAAGGATAGTCACACTGTTCTGTGACCCCATTACAGTCTGAATGCAAGAAATTCTGCCACTATTGAAGAAACATTTGTTTACTGCTGCAGCATATAAAATATGCTGTAATGGGTGGCATGGTTTAGTGGGAGGTGTCCCTGCCTATGGCAGGGGGGTTGGAACTAGATGATCTTAAGGTCCTTTCCAATCCTAACTATTCTATGATTCTGTATAAACAGGAAAGACCTTTTCTGATTGAGTGGTTTTAAAAACAGAACCAAAATTAGCATATGCACTCCCCATGTGGAAGAATCAGTCTGTTAGTGTTAAATGATGTCATTGAATCAACAAGATGGTTGCCAGAAAACCTGGGAATAGGGAGCTATGTTAGCAGCTTTCGCCTTCAGCAGGCTCTGAGTGCTCTGAGGGAGGATTGCTGAATGTCATGGTGGGGAGCCTTGTGCAGCCAGCCAGAGAGGTCTGGCCACCAGCTCTTATGCACAAGGCACTTGGTTTCTCAACTGTCTCATGATCTCCACTGCTCAGATACAGGTCACCTTCTTGTCTGGAAAAGGAGTGTGTTGTCAGATCCTTACCCCAGGCTAAAAATCACATTAATTATCAGTTCTGTGTGAAACAGTGCCTTTACTTTGAGGTAGGTGCTTCTCAGCATTTGGATTACATGGAACAGGAGACTAAATCAAATGAAGTGCTTATCACGCTAACAGCTCTGGACCTTGCTTTTTAGCTTCCCTCTGTTGTATGTTCTGTGTAAGAGTCTGAGAAAACTCAGGATCTGAATTACGTGCAGCTACAAAAGAGAGGATTGTTTTAATTAAAAGTTCTTCAATTTGTGGGTAAAAGCTAAGAATGTCTGGACCTTGATAACTTTTGGTTTAAAGGCTTCAGCATATGTTTTTCATACTTTATGGGTAAAATAGATTTAGTACAGAAATGAGAAACTTATTATTAAAACCTCACTTTGTTCCTATGAATTCATATTAAATGAACATGCATACCATATGAAGATAGGCTGAGAAAGTAGGGGCTGTTCAGCCTGGAGAAGAGAAGGCTGTGTGGAGACCTCATAGCAGCCTTCCAGTATCTGAAGGAGGCCTGTAAGGGTGCCAGGGAGGGACTTTTCATTGGGGACTTGTCATGAGTTCAGCAGTAGCAGTCATTTTTTCTCCTTCTTAGTGGCTGGTGCAGCGCTGTGTTTCTAACTTTCAGC
>WYDI02038187.1:0-27914 GCA_009867235.2 Psittacus erithacus | reverse complement strand
TCAGAGTAAACATTACTGAGCAGCAACTAAAAACATCGGTGTTATCAGCGCTGTTCCCAGGCTGAAAGTCAAAAACATAGCACTGCACCAGCTACAAAGGAGGAGAAAAATGACTGCTACAGCTGAACCCAGGACATGAGCTCAATATGGGTTATCAATGTGCCCTGCTGACCAAAAAAGTCCGTATCTTAGCTGCATTAAGCACACTATCCTCCTTCTCTTGTCCTAGATTCTCCATGACTTACTTATGATGGTGACAGACTCAGAAGTAAGTTAGTGCACCCTCTGTAATAGCCCTATTCAACCACAGCTCTGCCTGTTCAAAAGTAAACTCCAGGCTGGGACACCTCTGACTGCATTCAATAATTCCTGTCATCAGTAAGAGGGTCCTCCCTTTTTGAAAGGCACACAGCCAAAATAATTGGAGGAAATCTGTAGTCACAACCATAAATTTTATCACCTCTTTCTCCTCAACCCTACCCATGAATTACATATCAATAGTATATCTGTAATAAACGTTCATATATGACTACATCGTTAGCTAATGTGAATTTGATTCAGTAAAGCTCTTCTGAATGGTGAATATCTTTCTGTATTTTTCAGTATTTCTTTGACCGAACTATGCTGTAGTGGGTTTTTTTCTTAATCATTGCAGCCTCTCATTTTTCAAGTTTTAATTCTGAAGTCATTTGATTCTGAGAGGAGATTTTTAAACGCTGCTCTACATGTACTAGCTGGTTGTGCCTCTATCTGTATTTTAAGAGCCTTCTGATTTCTGGAGATATAAGTTACTCTTCAGGATGATAATTTTCCCAGACTCCAGCGCAAGCTTGTTAGAATTTTATCAAAAGAGGATAACACTTTATTTGTTCAGCACAGGAAGCACCAAAAAATAAAAACATGATGAATTTTCATGTTTTTTTTATGTCTTAAATAGCGTCATCATTTTCCTCTTCTCTGTAACTATAACCATTAGGAAACCTATTAGTCACAGATACAGTAAAATAAATATCAGCTTTCAAAGGGCAAAATTTCAATATAGGCAATTTAAGAATTAAACGGCATTGAGTACTCTCTTTCCACCCTTTTTGTGGTGGAATAAATGACCATAGAAGTTACAAGTAGTTGAAAAAGTAGCACTCTACCATGCAATTAAAAATGATGGATAAAATGAGAAAAGAACTGCAAAGTTGTCATTTTCAGATATTAAAAGTACCAGCATTTTTCTAGGCTGACTGGAAAAATCATTTGCTTGTCTACTTATTCTGCTTAGATATCAAAAAAAAAAAAAAAAAAAAAGCTTTATAGCATTTAACATTTTAATCATTCAGGAGAAATTAGGCCAAGTCTTCTTCTCAATGAACATAATGAGAATTTTTGTGTTTAAATTCAAAGTAAGTGGACTTAGATCCTTGATTTTAAAGAAAAGTTTATCTTACCCTTGAGAAAAGGGTAATATAATGTACTCCAGTTCTGGTACCACAGATTTGGGGGTAAAAGTAACACTTAACAGTAGTAAACTTGGACAAATACATTATTTTCGTCTTAAACTTTCTTCTGATTTATGAACTTTCTGAACAGCTACATATCTGTGAGATAGACATTCAGGCTCCAGGAATGAATCACACCAGGCTCTCCTTCAAAAAAAGAGCCAGGCTCAACTTCCCATTTTCCCATTTAAGCCCATGTTATGCTTTCGGTTTCTAGGCTTAAGGAGAGAAAATTCCCTTGAAACTGTGACCTTTTCAGCAGGCTAGGACAGTTTAGATTTTTTTTTCTTAAAAGCGGGGTAATTCCCTAATTGTGCAGAAATGCTTCAAACATAGGGGCACTGCTATATATAAATAGCAGCAAAAAACACAAATCTAAAATCCGTGGTTTTGTAGAAGAGTGGGAGCTCACCTGATAGAGTACAGTAAACAAATAGCTTTTTTGTTAAAAGACTGCAAATCGGTATGACAGTTAAAGAAAGATCATAAAAGATGGAAGCTCAGGTTCTCAGGTTCTGGAGAGTCAGTGGATCAATGTAGTTTTTTGCATACAAGGGCTTTGCCATACAAAGGCATTGGAATGTGTCCCAAGGCTTGGTCTACCAAAACCTTTTTGAAGTTCTTCCAGCTTGCAATGTTCTGCGGAACTTAAGTGAAAGAAAGGCCACAGACTGCCACACAACACTAAGTTGATCAATGTTCAGGTCATAAAGTGCATTACTGCAGTACAAGGAAACACGTTCTTTCCTAGAGGAATTCTGTGCTCTGCTAGCAGACAACTATTGCACTGCTGTTTGCCCTCATTTCTTGGTTGTCTGGGACAGCGTCAGTGAGATGGGTGTTGAACTAAATGCCATTGTCATTGTGCACTCCCAAATTTCTGAGATAATGCAGTGATATTAAAAACTATTGTCCTTATCAAAATACTACTACTCTCTTTTTCCTGTAAAGGAAGTCAAGTGGTATCTGTGTCAGTAGTAAACAAAAAGCTAGGAGCCATCTGTAATCCTCACATTATTGTCGCAAATTGTGAATTATAACTAGCAGCCATGATACTATCAAACCACATGTAGCCACTGTCACTGCATCACTATAGCTCTCCAGCAGCATCTTCCTCAGCCAGACAGATTAATTTTATACCACATTTCAGGCTTTTTTTTTCCAAAAGCAAACCTAATGTTTCTTCCTGCCCTTTAATCACTTCAGGTTCCTATCAATCTGTGTCAAAGAACATTACATCAATAATACATAACTCTAGGGAACACTGATATTATATAAACTGCAGCATAATACTTAACATATTAAATTCAATTTTTCAGTTTAGCTATTCTGTCTGTTTTATTTGGCTTTAAACTAAACAAACCTCCAGTGCCAAATGCAGCAGTTGGAACTGACCACCTACAGCACAAGATTAAGGAAATGAAAAAATGATGTGTATTTGTTCTAAAGCTAAAGCCTCCTTCTCTCCAGAAAAGGAACTTCATTGATTACAGACCACACTGCTTTAAATTAAATAAAATGGAAATTTAATGAGCTATAGTGGAGTGAAGAATGGTTTATTTAAAACTTTCCAATCACATAAACTTTAAGGGAGGTTACTCTTCTGCTAACAAAATTTTCCAGGCTTCTCAATGAAGAAAATGTTTATCTGTAAACCTGACAGCTTTATTATAAAATACATTTAGTGAACAAGAGGTTGATTTCTGTTCATAAAAGGCATTTTTGTTTCTTCAGTTTTATCCTGTCTGTAAATAACATCTTCTTGACAGTGTCACATCTTTTGGGGCTCTATGGAGCCAAACCCCAGTTTGCCTCTGCAGTCAGACCTCCAGAGGCTTCAGTCTGATCATGCGTGCGGAAGACAGGAGCCACATGTTTCAGTACCACCTATATGCTGAACTTTGTCAACATCTCTCTAACTACTGTTGCATGAAGCAAGAGCATAACTGCCTCCAGTTGCCCAAACTCAAAAGGTGATCTAAACTGATGATACTATTCTAACTCAAGTGAGTTTGACCAATGAGAAATGAACATCAACAGATGAGAAAAAACAGATGACCTCCAGAGGCATGGTGGTCCAGCTAACTGTATCTTACAAAAGAAAGTACATACTTATTTCTGAGGCATGCCAGTTCTCATTATTTCTAATTCTTACATAAACATCTAAGCCAAACAAAAATTAAGCTGTAGTTTAGTTCAGAATTGTAGTAGAGAGTGGTATAATGACCCTATCAGTCTTGGAGTCATTATGATGCTTTCTCAAGTACAGATGCCATTGGTTGGAAGATGTAATTTTCTAGTTAAAAAGATGTATATAAACCTAAGATTTATTAAAGTCAAATAATCTCATTACAGTGTCTGTGCTGGAGAGCAGCAGTAATATGATGGGTGCTTCTCTGTGAGAAAACCCAATATTTAATATATGATTCAGTACAGATTTCAGGGCTGTCCTTTGTGTTCAGTGAAAGAGTTCTACTGAAGACTCCACAGTGTTCAACTCCCATGTAGTGAAAATAATTTCTATTTTCCCATATATTTTAAAGCTGTTTGACTTGCATACTTTGTATTACTACATACTTGTGTGAAATCCAGGTGGCCTGTTTAAGTTACAAGTCACCTCAGAGAAGAATAGAAACAGGAGAAGAAAAACAGTAGATGTTCAAGGCATACAGAGTACTAGGAATCAGCAGGTCACTTACTTAAAAATATATAAAATGAATCTCAACCAGAATAGTGAAATTTAACCCAAATTATAATAATTTCAAACAAGTAATTTCCAACCAAGTTTATATGTCAGTCTTCT
Source organism: Psittacus erithacus (assembly GCA_009867235.2). Taxonomy (NCBI): domain Eukaryota; kingdom Metazoa; phylum Chordata; class Aves; order Psittaciformes; family Psittacidae; genus Psittacus; species Psittacus erithacus. The sequence continues at coordinate 23,621 of WYDI02038187.1, read as the reverse complement.
TCATAGAGCTACTACCTTCACAATAGTTCTTGGTAAAGTAGTAACGTTGGATAGCTGCTACTGAGCCAGCTCTTTGTTTCAGTGCCCTGGTTCTGTGCCTGATAGCTTGGAAGTTCAGAAGAATTCAGTGAATCCTAATTACTGTGCGAGATATCAGCAAGAGTAAAGGGAGGTCTGTAAAATTAGGGCGAAGAAGAGATATTATAGTAAAAGGTCCATAAAGCACTAGCAGATCCTGTTTGGCATGTCCCTCCTCAAGGTAAGCATGTAAAAAAGCTGTGTTCTGTCTTGAATGACTTGTGAATGAAAGCGTCAAGATTTTTAATTCATTTCAGGGAGAGTGAATAGCAACAGACCTTTTAAGAGGTCTCAGAGAGAGGCCACACTACATTGTAGAGAGTGATGTCAAGACAGACAGAGGGAGTAATGGTAAAATGAAAAAAGAGCAAAAGGCTGAGAAGAACCATCACTAGAAAGGCCATGGGGTGAGTTATGTATTAAGCCTCCTCAAGAGGCAACCAAGAACTACTACTCAACCTATAGTGGAAAGACTTTTTAATGCCTTTCCCTGTGATGATAGAGAAAATTAAACTTTAGTAATTTTATAGTTATCATATTCCCAAACTGTTAGTTTTATTCACAGAGATGGTACCTTTCAATATATTTTACTAAGCTCCACTGTAGCAGATTGGTAATTGTGGCTTCGGTCCAACAAAACGTACATAAAAATGAACTTGTGAGCAGCTGAATTGATTTTAGTGAAGTATAGATATGTTTAAGGTATTCATCTGCTTAACTGCTTTGCTGGACTATGGTTTAGATGAGCAACATCTCTATATCACCCTATCAGCCTGTCCAGCAATGCAATGGAGCCAGCAAAAATTCAATGCGATTGTTAAGTCATTGGAAATAGGGCATGCATAAGTCTATGAAATGATCTTGTGGAAGCATTTGTCTGAAATTAGTTCTTACTTTTTCAAATTAGCTCATTTTTCTGAATAATAAAGCTGACTATACTGTGCAAAAATGGAGAAATTAAGTAAAATGAACATACTGAGTTCTTAATCAAATTAATAGGTGGCACCAAATTATAGCTTAAGATCACATGTGGAAGGAAGAAGGCTGTTCAAAGATCAAAAGCAAAAGTTTGTACATTTTATTAATGACAGAAAAATCTTGTTATTCAAGTATTTTATTAGTCCTGAATAATATCCTCCTAATTAAAATTAGTGCCTGCTAGTTTTCTTGAATAGCATTTTAGCAACAATAAAGAGAATAATCCATATTTCCTGTAAATACTTTGCTGCACATTTGAAATAACTATCAATTAATTTACTTAAATGCTGTGCTTGTGTTACAATAGTCAATGAGGCTTGTGCTATGCAGCAAATTAGTTATCAGAATGCAGAGGCCTATATAGAAAAATCAGAAAATGGTGCTGAGCTCAGCAGGTAAAATTATTACTAAGGATCTGTACAGCTTTGAACCACTACGCTAGGTGGGCAGCAAGAGATGGGAGATGGCAGAATTCTGTGGGACCTAAACCAATTTGAGTTGCCTAACCAGGCTTAACCTTCACTCCAGTGAAAGTAGCAAGAAGTACATTTGTAGACCCACCTGCGTGGTTTAGGAGAGTAGATCCTATTTCAGTGCTCCCTGGGTATTTGAGTCTTAAGGACACTCGATGATGCTTAGGCTAGAAAGGCCCAGATTTTTTGAAATAAAGCAAAAGATGCATAAATATTCAGATAGATGTCTCAGTACTCTAAAATGCGCATCCGTGTGCACCTCTAGGTATGGGATGCCCATGTGCAGAATACATGGAGAGTGAAGGTCATGTTGTCATAGACAGGTACTATTGTAATTATGAATACAAGTTCATAAGATTCCCCTTGCACTCTAACTGTATGAGGCTTCATTCTGGTTATTGTTCCATAGCAGTTTCCTTCTGGGTATTTGTGCGGTGGAAGCACAAGGCAAAGAAGTGTTTGAAAGCTAAGGGAAAGCTGAATGAGACAGCTTTTCTGGGAAAGAAATTTCAGTGGTGTAATTTTTTAATGACTATCTAGCATATTATTTCTGATAGCTGCAGTTGTTGTTCAGGTGGGGACAGGTATAGGTTACAGATTTTTGTTTTCTTAGTAGTTAGCTTATCTTCTTTATTCTGTTGAGGTTCTTTTCACAGTGAATTTGAAAGGTGTGAGAAGTTTGAAAAAATCATCTTAGAAGTTTTGGGGTTTTTTTTATTTTTGAATGCTGTAGTTTTGCATTTAGGTTTTGGTTTTTTTATTCCCCTTGTGGGCACAAAATAAAGTTTGCCACAAATATTTTCCATCACACCAAAGAAAGCTGTGTGAGAATAAACAGAAAAAATATCTTAACATTGAACTGAAATGATAGGATTGTATGTGTGTGATATCAGCCGTTTCAGGTTGATGTTAAAATAACTACATTTCTCCTAAAAACTTTAAACTTAAGTAGTGAGGTACCCATCAGTCTTTTTATCTGTGTTCACATTCTGAAGAAAAAATTGCTGAGCAGGCTATTATTAAACATGTGTTACATGCTTAGCAACAGAAAGAACATGATTTTCCTCTCATCCAGGCAACAGTAAGATAGATAGCATGTAGGTACAATTTTCCTGTAAATATTTTCCCGTAATTAAGCCAGGATAATTAGAACTAGGCTTGCCAAAACCACCAACTGATTAGTTCTAGAAAATTATGTGGGGAAGAATGTTAATAATTTGGGAAGAACATAAAATATTTATGTTCATCAACCTGATAGAAACATAGTGAAGATGTGGAAGAAATTCTGGTTAGCCTAGGAAAAAGAAAAAAAAAGCAAAAAAACCCAAAACTATTCAAGTTACTTAAATATTTACCTTTTTTTTTTTCCAGTTTTATATTAACAGGTCTAACAATATTACACCCACTATTTTAAGCAGAGTAGGACCTTCATCTAGTTGAGTACCATGTGGAAACTTAAAGACCATCCTTGCTCAAAAATGTTTACTATCAAAACAAGCAATGTAAAATGGGAGAGAGGAAGGTAATTATGTTGCCTCCACCGCATATGGGTGAGGCCAAAACACAGGCACACACAATCTGTCCTGTAGAGTTAGCAATTTAGCCTAAGCAGAGGTAACAATTAAGGATGTGCGAAAATGAAACCAAACTTTTTTATGTCAGCCCCATACATTAAGGGGGAAATTTTCTAAACATGGTATCTGAAACAAAAATTAACCTCATCTAACTTTAGATAACTAGCCTTTGAATCATTTCCTTAAACACAGGTATCGTATGCCATTTGAGATATCGTCAGGTATAAAGGCCATCTGCAATGGGCTGACAGATGCAACACAGGGAATACAGGAGATCTAGGCATCTGGATCAGCAGTAGTGGGGAAGATGAGGTGCCCTGCAGCAACTCAGATGGTTTAAATGTCTATGTTAGGCAACTAAAACAAACCCTCAATTGAAAAACATTTATCAGGCATGTATGTTTATTAGGGTGTCTCTATAATAAGTAGAATGAGATACTTACCTGCAGCAAGAAGAGCTCTCTGGAGGTACCATTTTTAATCTCCACTGACTTCAGAGAGTGCCTTGGCTAACTGTGTTCCTGAAAAAGATACAGAATTTAGGCAGTGATTTTTTTTGCCTATGATTTTTTGTTTTTCAGAAAGGATTACCCTGGGCAGCTTAGGAAAAAAAACAACCTAAACCAAAAAACCTACAAAACAAACAAACAAACAAACCCCAGTATTTTTGTTTGTTTTACTAAATAATCTCATATTTATTTATCAATTTTATTCTTTTAAAAAAAGGGATTTGTTTAAATGGTGAAAAGATGGTAAGCGTACATGGAAAAAATCATCACGCATTCATTATGTCTTCATGCCATGGCTTAAGCTCAAACCACGACGCTTCATAAGAAAACAAATCCACAATACATTTTGGAAAAAATTTATTCTCAGTAACGAAGTTACTCAGATTTAGCCTAGAGTATCCAGGATTTGGAACTGCAAGTCAAACATAAAGATGATAGATATTGAAACACCTTTAAGTGATAACTATATTCTAATTCATGAAGTAAAAGCCTTTAGAGGAATTATAGCTGTACTATAGTGAAATCAGTTGTGGACACTTAGAACTTTTCAAGGTCAGAACGTACATGATCGCTTTTATATAGCAATGCTGGCTGTTTGAGATATAGGTTCTCTGCATTGATTTTTCAAAATTTCTCAGTTTATCTCCTTGTGACAAAGCACACATACTTCAAATGGGAAGAAGTTTCTCTTCTGAGGTCTATTTTTTTTAATAGCATCCAATTGAAAAGCATATGCTATTTTGCTTTGTATTCTGCTTTTCAGAGTACTACGTAGTCCTCATCCTTGGGCATCCCAGATTCTGATACCAGAGTTTTAGCGCTGACCTTGAATGAGAGCTTTAAGATGCCTCCTTGCAAGACCTCCTAAGAACCTTTCACCTACATCTTCCTCAAAATCTTGAAAATTTTGGAAATTTTGAAAGCCTAGGTCTGTTCCTCATCACTTAAAATATTTGCCATTCAGTACTCCCCCCTTTCAGTGTTGCCCTTGCTTGTATTTTCCATGATGCCATACATTGTCCCAACACTTGTTCCCTCCCTAGTATCTCATCATCTGCATTTTGAAATTTGCTGTGTCTTAAACAGCTAAACGACTTGGACTTCCCAAACAGTATGTGTTTCTCAAACATCTCTTTCAAGTCTAAGCTGATAAGTCAAGTCTATTCTGAAATAACTGAATGTGTGAGCATTCAGAATTTATTTATAAATTTTGAAATAATCACATTTATCCTTTCAGGGTTTTGGCTCTTTAACCACCCTGGCATCACTAGAATTGTTTGTTTATTATAAACACATATTGGCTGCCAGTGAAAATTTCAATATTTCTCACTGGTTTTGTCATTCAAACGATAACTTAGATGAATTCCACCTTTTGCGTTATTTGTAGATTGACCCTCTCTGTTCAACCCCAAAATACTATATTTCACTTGGAAAAATCCACTCAATCATGATCTATCCTGGGCTGCTTAAGAATGTTTGTTACACGAAGAAATTCTACACAAGACAGATGACACTCAAAAATGACAGCTATGATCACATATACCAACAAAGACTTGACATGAATGGCTTCATCTAGATCTTACCTGGATTGAAAACCAAGAAGGTTAATTGATTCATGATGCTGCATGGAACAAACTGCCCAAGTGATAACCATGCCAACAAGCATTCTCAAGTGCGACTTCTGAAATCATAAAGAAACCAGAAATGCTCATTCCTGTCAGCAACCCTTCCTGACAGGGTTTGTTGACAAGTGAACGCACAATCACGCATTCAAAGAAGCTGTAAATGTGCTCAAAAGCTTTGCAATTGTAGGATGTTTTCCTGCCTTCAGACTATATCCTCTTAAAGTTATGAGAATATATGTTATGTGGCAAAAATCAATTAGGAAGCATCTGGTGGAAAGAGGGACTTAAGTGTTAATTTTAAAGAGTAGGTTTTGGATGCCACCTTAGCAAATTAAGTGGGAAATTCATTGTCAGTTTTGTGCAGACATGAATTTCTGAATTCAGACAATATTTTTCTCTGTCTTTTTAGGCAAGATATTTCATGTGCAGCATGTTGATAATCTCACTGTTCAGGCCTCCCCTGAAGGTCAAAGAAAATTTCTAATAACTGAGGGGATCCATAGAGCAATTAGCTTGTTAAATATTGCTAACAAAATTAAAGAAAGACCCCAAGAAAAACTGCCTGGGTGCAGTCTTCCATGAGAGTTATTTCTGGACTGTTTATCGAAAAGGATAGTCAGTTGATAGTCATTGAGATACAAGAGAAAACCATCCCCCTCTAATTAAAGAACAGCGTATTGCACATATTGATAGGGTATAGAGCAAGATCCATATTTTTGGTGATAATGTTACACATTGATCTTAATCAAAGCAACACATTTTGCAAATAGGATAAGAAATTTGTCCTTACCAGTCCATCTCTCCATGTTGTGTCTGTTAATATTTCTCTCTAAAGGCACAGGGTTTTCAGATTATTTGAGGTTTTCTGTCCTGTCTCCAATACAGAGTGCTGTTTTGTTGGGTTTTTTAAATCCCATTACAGTCCCATATGTGTGAAGCACCTGTGTGTACTCAAATGACTTTACAAGAGATAAAATGAATGCTAGGGAATAATCTATGTCAGTCTTTAGCGCACAGCATTAGTGAATGGAAATAAAGTTGGAAAGAGACTCCTTTCCTTTTGGTTTATGCCATTTCTATGAAGACTGTATTTTACATGATATATATATACATTTATAAGAATCTGGTACATAACCATAAGACAGATTTACAGTTGAAAGTCACAGGAAGATGTGAAAACAAAGGCTTACCTGGCAGAGGAGACACCATGATCAGGCAGGTGGTTTTCCCAAGATGAGGCTTATCCCTTGCATTCTGGGGCATTTGTACTTATATGAGTACAAAACACCTTGCACCTGGAACCAGAAGAAACATCAGAGTCTGCAAAGTTATTCCCACTGTGCTTTTCCCCCTGCTAAGGGGGACCTGTTTTTGAATGTGGGTGAGATGATATAATAGCGGGACTCCTAATGATTTCTAACTGAAGGTGAATTAGTACAGACCTGGTTAATCTCAGATTAAAAGCATAGTTTGCAATGATATGGTCCAAAACAAAAGGATTAAAATCTGTGAGTGTTCCAGCCCTGCAAATTGATAACATATCATGTAATATATACTTGAGGACCATCTATTGCTTTTAATCCATGTACAATAAATTATTTTTCTCCAATGCACAGATGCAACCCCTCTCTACGTTCCTTCAGGTTTTCTAGAGTGATGCCATGGTAATCTGCTGAAGGTCAAGCTGAGAAAATTGATATAACAAAGCAAGTGCTCTTAGGAGTCATGTCACGTCATGCTAGGCTCACAGATAAATGGGCATTAGCTGCAGATACAGGTACTTACCGGTTCATCAGATTCCTTCAGATGTCTGGTATTTTATCTTGGATTATATATCATCAGGTTCAATTTGATATTTGATAAGTTACTAGTTTGTAGCTGGTTTTGTATATTTGTACATTAAATACAGAAGGAGTGAATCTGAAGCACAGCTGTCTCCCTGTGCTACTTCCCTATGATTGGCCACAATATAGATAATAATGATTTATTATGATGGGTAGTAATTTGCCTGCAATGAATCATATTTGATAAAGAAAGAAGTAAAATTTGAATTTGTGTCTTTTTTTTTTTTTTTTCTCTGTGTCTCATTTGTAACTTTTCCTTATGGCTTGGGAGTTTCATGACTCAGAGAAGCAGTAGAGTGCAGATATGTTGACAGATTGCTTTCTGTCATTTCATTTAAATTGAATCCATTTTCTAACCCTCTAGATAATACATTGCTAAGACATACCTTTCCATTTTTAAATACCTTCTGCTGTAGTGGAATGGTTACTTCTTTCACCACACTACAAAAAACATGTGCAGTGTACAAAACCAAAGAAAAAAGAAGGAAAAAGCTTCTTTTAGAAATTAATTTTCATTACTTTTTTAAATAGGGACAGTGCAAATTGCATTTTGTAAGAAAAGAATGAGATAAACTAGCATTATTCTAAATGTTTGAGCAAAAAGATCATTCTTTCTGCACCTTATGCTACTAAGAATTTAATTTAATCAACTAAATATTAGTTAAATTAATGATGTATATCCATATGGATTTCTAGACTGGATGGGGAATCAGCCTTATGGTTCATATTCCTGAAGCTGAATAATTTTTTTTTTTTTTTTTTTTGTCTACATATTAGAATACCCTAGCTGAAATGTTTGACTGTATTTCTTAAAAGCAGTGAGACAACTAATAGGCAAGATAAGAGCGGACAGATTTACAAAGCCTTTCTTCCGTGATTACTTCTGGCCTTCAGGGGCGTATTTGTCACACCACCATTCAGACCACTCAGAAGGTAGCCTGAATCTCTCACGTTTCCTGATGTGTGACTACAAGGAGGCCTGTGTCATATGGCTGTCTCCCATTTTGTTTCTCCAAAGTACTTTTTGTTTACTGGTTTCATCAGGGCATTTAGGAATGCTTTATACTGCTGCAGGCCTTTTTATTTGATAAAAAGCTTGAAATAGTAGTACTGAAAATATAAAAGCAGAGCAAAAGAGATTAAGAGATAATCAGAATTATTTTTCACACTAATAAGTAAGTAATGAACCTTGAATTGTTTGAGGAAAAAAGAAATAATTTTGTTTCTTATTACTTTTGCTTTTCATTCAGCTTTGCATCTTTTGCTTTTAAATATTTCCAGACATGAAATGGGTGATTGCAAAGGTGTTGTGATAAAAGCACTGGACTGATTTTTGATTTCTAGACAGGGAGCACAAGGTGTTTCATCAAAGTAGTGAAAGGAAATGTGAAGCAAGTAGATTTCAAAGCAAAGTAAAAAAATTGAACAGATGCAAGAGTGAAAGAATTTGGCTTGTCTAAAAGAAGGGACAGTTATAACATTTCACATACATAGCAGTTTGCTTTTTTGGAGATGATATGTTATTCTCTGCACAGGGACTGGGATAAAAAATAACAGAGAACAATTCAATATACAAGATGCAGACTAGCGTGGGAAGATATTTCATCTGAAATCTGAAAAAACATTCAAATACATTAAAAATGTTGTGGGGCCACTGTCAGTTTAAGAACAGGTGAGCCAAATGTGCTAGAAATACTGAGAATGTCAGACATTCACAGCGTGGATCCTGACTTTAGCCTAGAGATGAAGTGGATGAAATCTGCACGTCTTTTCTAGAGTCATAAGCTAAGATTTTAAATTGATCATAATGGTAAAATGTAATACAAGAACTTAGGATCTAGCTGTGGCCTAATTTCCTTCAGAAGTACCATTACACCAAGGACCACAGGTTTATTGGATTACCAGAATATTAGGTAAATTTGTTTTAATGCTCTAATTTCATGGGATTCTGATCCATAAAGGTATAAACAAGGTTGGAATTCACTCTCATTAAAAAAATAGGGAGGGGAAGAATTTTTGTCCTTGACTGACTGAGAATGATAATAAAAAAATCAGTATTTTTTATTCAGTTCTCTGAAAGATGGTTTATTGTGATTACTTTTCAGTTCTGTGTGCATTTGATATAGAAAAATCTTACAGGTCTTCACAGAAGTTATATCTGAATATATTGCAAGATCAGTTCTTGTTCCGGCTGTCCAGTTCCAGATCTGGCTTAGAGTCAAAACTACTGCATAAACCTCAACTTTCAAAATCATATTTAGCTGAGTAGATTTGACTTCAAAAAAGCTATATATGAACAAGTCAGTATGCACAACTTATTAGCAGACAGAAATAGCTGAAGTTAGATGATGCAGGCACTATTTATGGAAAATTAAGTTACATTAGTGGCTTGTCTGAAAGCATCAGATACTTTCTATTTGCTACTTCATTTTGACGTGAGAGAAGCAAGGCTGGCTGACTTTTAAGGACAGAAAGAAAAGAAGGACAAGATTCAGTAAAGGCACAGAATAGTAGAAAATATGTCTCATCTAGTAAGAGAAACTTTAATGGTCACATTATTAATCCTTGACTGCAGGTCTCTGTAATGAAAACACAATCTATTGTGATAACAGTTAATGGTTCCAAAAGGAGTGGTGCACATTATGCTGGGCACTGAAAAACCTGTCCAAATACAAGTTAAAAAAAAACAAAATAAAAATTATAAAAATATCTGAATCTTGAAGACTTTACTGTCTAAGGAGACTGCAAAGATTTGAACATATACCTAATAGCATATATCAGCTACTGGCCACTGCTCACATTATTCCTCAGTAACTGTGTCACCAGCATGATTACACCTATATGAACTTTGCAAAAGGACTTTTTTCCAAGACTGATGACACCTAAAAAGTGCAAACAAAAGATGAATGACCAAAGCATAGCATTTCAATCAGAAAATCTGAGGTAAATATGCAATTTTATTATGTGACATTTCTGGTGAAGCATAGCATTACAGGCTGGCTACTCATGAGCAAATTCTAATTCCTTTTCAGTGGTAATAGAACCTGTGAGCCCACTAAAGCAACCTGGGATGCTCAGTATATTTGCTTTCTTTTTTATGCCTTGTTCACAGAACACACTGCAGACAGACATCTGGGGACTTTTTTCCTCATAGACTACACCAGAGCTGGATGGCTGAGAAGAGGAAGCATTAAAGGTTGACTTAAATGGGAATGTTCCCTGACAAAGGTGAAGATTTGACCCAGAAAGGTTTGAGTGTGTTTCTGAACAAACTGAATTATCTTTTGTGCGTCTGAAACATGGGTCTCTTAACAAAAGTGCAAAAGTTTAGCTCCCAGACCACATCTCTGAGTGAAACTACTTTATGTTATGCCTTAAAAAAAACTCTTCTATTTTACTTCCAAACTACAGTGAAATATTAAAGTCTAAACAAAAACTGTCTTTAACCCTGTGTTTTTTAAACATAATGAGTTATCCCTGGCAGTTACTGACTCCTTAGATTTTTATTAATTCTAAAATTACCTCTTTCTACGCAGCTTTCTTGATGTCTTTTTAACTTGCATGTTTTTTGAGCACGAACACATATATTCTGAGCAATTGCTTTGAAATTTGGGCCTTACACTTCTGTTACAAATTATTTGTACTGAACACAAATATCATAGTCTAAATGAGGACACAATCTGTGTTTGGTCATGAATACTGAAGATCTGTTCCTTCTGCCAAAGCTAAACTGTCTTCATCCTGGCTCCATAGTACTCTTACCTATGAAAATGTAATTTTAATTATTCTGAAATATTTTTAAACTACCTAAACTATCACAGTTTGTTTAGGATCATTTGAACAGAATATCTTATATAGGGCAGCACCTAACAGTTTCTGAAAATGCTGACATATTTGTAATATTTGTGCATGTTTCAGAGTAACTTCTCTTTTTCCTGATAATACAAGTCATTTTGCCGTGTGGTAATTTTTAAATACTTTTAAGTACAGTTCAGCATATTTCTATTAATAATTAAACACATATTGTAACTGACTAAAGGTGACCAGTTCCAAGAAGAAACATGGAGAGATGCACTATTAGAAATGAGCTAATAACATTAGAATGTGGGAAATAATTTTTGAGAAGCCTGAATCTAGACTCGTGCTTTATAAATCACAATCCAGAAGTAACTGGGTATTCAGCCAAATCTCATTAATTGCATAGGACTACAAGCTGTAAAGACTGAAATTTATGTAAAACCAGTTCACTGGTCTATTCTTTTATGGGAACTATTTGGAATCAATCTGTATCTGCAACTCTTCTATGGGAAATGAGTCAAAGAGCTACAGCAGGTGCCTTAAAGTAATAAGGGATTTCCTATGAAACCTGGTGGAGTGATGACTCACCAGTTTAATTATGGCCTACTCTTCTGTTATAAAAGCAGGACAATCATTTGTAAAAGGCTCTTGTTGAGTAAATGAGTTTGAACGGAAAATCTTTGATAGGAAAATGAAGATACTCTTATTTTAAGGAATGCAGGATTTATAGAGAATGTCTTCAGAATACCACAATGATTAGTGTTGTCTGAGTATCCCCAGAGTAACTGGATGGATCAGCAGTCACTGCTTTTGTGCAGCCTGGCTGTTCCTTTTTTTGAATTTCTAATTTATTTTTCAGTTCAGTCACTTGATCTATTCCTAAATTATATATATCCCAGATAGACATTACCATAGTTCATGCTGCTTCAGTAGGGTTGGAGTGGTTTTATGTTTGTTTTCTTTTTCTTATAAAAATAAATTAATAAAATTACAGTTAATATATCTTAGTTTCACAATACCATTCCCTTTAGCAAGTCGCATATGCTTGGGAAATAGGGCAGGCTTTATAAAATGGTGAACTACCTCCTGTGGCTTTCAGTGGGAATTTTACTATTTACTTGGAAAATCACAATCTTTCACCCCATAAAATGGGAAGTAATATCTTCCATAGCCGCTGCATCTCTGCTATAAGTAATATATATCTCAGATCTCATGTGAGCTGCAGAGGAGAATATTTTCAGTTTTAAATCCCAATATCCTAGGCTCCAGCAACTACGCATAAGGGATCTCCTCAGAGGAATGCAGCGCTATGTCAGTCCTGCTAACATTGTCCACTTCCGGTGACCCTTCTGCAATTGGTTTTGTGGAGACATAAAAGATCTGTCCCTATTAATATTCCTTTATTTCTTCTCCCAGCTGCAACTGCAACAGCAAGACCTCTGAGAATGGATGTGCTTTTTCTTGAAATAGAGTGAGACTCAGGGCCTGGATATTTAGGAACCCATTTATTCAAGGCATGACATGTGCCATGGTTTAAGCCCAGCAAATAACTCAGAGCCACACAGCTGCTCGCTCACTCTCTCCCTTCTTCTACCCAGCTCCCGGCAGGTTGGAGATGAGAATGAAACGAACATGGACTCCATGGGTTGAAATAAGAACAGTTCAATAACTGAAGTATAATATAAAACTACTACTAATAATAGTAATAATGATAAAGAAAATAACAAGAACAAAGATGTAAAACCAAAAAGGGAAGGGCAAAAAAGAATAATCACAAGTGATAATAAACACAATCCAATTGCTCACCATCTTCTGGGCCTTCTGGGTGACTCCCTCCAGTTTATATAATGGGCATGATGCGTGTGGTACCCCTTTGGCTAATTTGGGTCAGGTGTCCTGTCTCTGCTTGCTCCCTGCTTTTTGTGCTCCTCCTCACAAACAGAGCATGAGGGACTGAAAAGTCCTCTATCAGGATAAGTGCTACTGAGCAACAACTAAAACATTGGTGTGTTATCAGCATATTCCCACACTTAAGCCAAAGCACAGTGTTGCGCCAGTGACTGAAAAGGAAAAAGAATAACTGTTACAACTGAACCCAGGACAACATGCCATCCTAACAAGTGATAAAAAGCCAGGGAATCATGATAGCTATACCAGAAACACTTTGCTCTTTACAATATTTATTGCAAAGTAGTAGTTTCTGGTGAAAACTCCACTTAAGAAAGTGAAGGAGGCTCTGGTGTCAAGGGTATGGTAGACAACAACCATTATGCAAAATGTCTCTTTTTTCACTGAAAGATAAGTCATGTATTTCAACTCTCTGACACTGTTCACTATCTAGGTTCTTGGGTTTTATTCAACTGCCCTGCTCAGAAATCATTAACCTCATTTTGCCCATGTCTGTCATGTCACTAGCATAATGCATCTTCTTGATAAAAGGTAAACTTTCGGTATCTGGAGGGTAAAGGGAATAAAAAAGACTCATAGCCAATATAAATCAAGAGAAAAAGGAGAAAAGGAAGTTACTTAGAAGAGCAGGTGTCATTGATTGACTGTAATTTTCAAGGGCCTTTCTTATGATGGACAAATTCCTGAGTGTTCATTAACTAATGGAATTATGGTGGCAGACTACTGCTGTTTCCACAGAACACCAGGTTAAAAAGTGCAGAGGACTAATGGGCTTTTCTTTAGCATGGATCAGTATCCTCGCTGCTGGAGCTCACTCAAAGACACTGAAAAGAATCAAGGGGTTTTTGCTATTGAAATTAATGTTTATGCTTTGCTTTTCCTCCGTAATAGTACACACATGCACTCGTGGACTTGATGAAGGGAAAGAAAGAAGGAAATGTCATTGGCAAAGAAGAAAATTCCCTTTCTGAAATTCTTGGCAATAAATTATTTTCCTGCTCAAAGCATTAAATGAAGCTGAACTCAGAGGGTTAAACAATAGAAGAACATCACCTGGGCTTTAATATATTCAATTACCCAGAAAACAAAATCAATTATGTTTTTGTTAATAGCACTGAAATATGCATTATGCTATTTTAATTAAAGCAGTCTATTATGCTTGCCATTCAGTTCATTCCTGCATAGTCCCTTAAGGCAGTAGTCATGTACTGTGATAAAACATAATGAAAATAATTTATAAAGGAAACAATACAATAAATCAATCTGATGCCTAATGAACCTGCATTACAAGAGTGGATACTTTTCTTTAGAAAATGTAGTGCTTTCTCCTCAAATGATTGGAAGAATGCCCTACAGCACTTAAAAAAATATCACCTTGCTCCATCTCAGCATGCTTTCAAAGTGCTATAACTTATAATTTAAGTAGGTAAATCTTGGAAAAACAAATAGAAATCTCTTGCATTTACACTAGCTTTCTGATTTTTCCGTCATTGTATCTTTAGATGGATTCATCTGCCTCATAGGGACACCTGTAGAGACTACAGGGATTCGGCTCATCTGCACACTTAAGCAATCAGCTGTCTGTTTGTATTCCAGCAGACCTGAATTTTATAGTTAAGATCAGGGCTGTCTGGGGCTGTGAGCTCTTCAAGCACCAAATTTAAACCAGACTGTTCCCTGAAGATTCACAGTGCAAACAGGCAAAAAAGAGATTAAAGGTGACAGAGAGGGACCATTATTGCTTTCATTCCAGTGGAAGGGAGAAGGGCATTGCCTAGAGATATGGTATTCTAAAGGATTCAGGATCCCTGAAAGTGGCCACAAATGTACTGGAAGGACAAGAATTTGTCAATGACCATGCAAAAATTCCATCACTGAGTCCAGCCTCCCCATCATCTGTATGCTGGTCCTATCAAGAGAATCTTCTATATATTTCTTCAAGGTTACATTTTACCTTAGTGTTATTTTCTAGTGTATGAAATCAATAATTCTTGTAGTTGTGAACAAAATCACTCAATGAGAATTCTCAGCTCTCCATCATAAAGATGGACAAAAATAACAGGAAAACTTTATTGCCATCAATTGCTTTATAGACAAAAGACTTTTCACACTTTGCCAGTGAGTAGATTAATGAATTGCCTTTACCTGAGAACAGTCAGGGAATGTCTGTCATGCCATAATGTTTCCATTCAGTGACAGAATGTGTGCATAACAGTCTGAATTTGCGCAAAATTCTCCATTTGTTTAAAATGTGTCTTTATTTTGATATCTGCTACCTGATCTTCCCACTTGGAAAAATCCTTCCTTAAGAATTTGATCACCCGCATGATGTGAATTGAATTGATTTAGCAATGTAGATTCATCAGAAGAGCTAGGACAGCAGTAATGAAACAGATGATAAAAAGACTTTGAAAGAAAACAAAACAAAAGCCACAAAAGAAGTGGAAAAGAATGCCTCAAGATAAATACTATGGGAATGCTTGAAGGCTGCAAGAAAGCAGTACCGGAATTGTTAGCTTTCTGTAGGTTTTGTCTCTTCTTGCACCAAAATTGCTCTGGAGTACAAAATTGCTCTGGAGTACAACAGAAAAATCCAGGACAAGCTGCTGAAGCAGAGTTGCAGGAACCACTCCAGAAGATTTCAGCCAGACACCCAGGGGCCCCGGGCCTGGCTGTCTGCCCAGACGGTCAGCAGGAATTGTTTCCCAGGGTATTCTCTGATCAGAGCTGTATCAGCTCGCAGAAAAGTGGTATTAAACTATAAATCCCAGCTCACGTTAGGGTACAAATTCAGCAGGAGCCAGCAATGTTTGCCCCACTGTGGGGCAGCCGCAAACAATAGCTATTCCATGACCGCTTGTCTTTTTGAGAAAAAGTCATCTCCTGCCTGGTCAGTTACTGTTGCCAGGCCTGCGACTACTGTTACAGGTAACTCTTACAAGCTTGTTCTCTAATGCTCAAGAGGCCTAATGCCTTTGGAAGCATGCTGACACCCAGCATTAAATGTGAAGAAGCCCCAGCTCCCCGGCGTATCATCAGCAGCCTTAGGCAGATTAAAAAGACAGGCTGACCATACTATGGTTCTATGCACAGTTTCTTACCTCTTGTTTTGTTTTGTTTTGCTAAAAGTACCAAACACCTTTTGCCGAGCTCAGCGAGCCAACATCAAATGGTCAGATTTGTAATGGTAAGTGACAGAAACCTTTTGCATTTTCGGTCTCCTTATATTCATTGCTTCTACCAGATGTAACATTTTTCTAGGTGAATAAGTATTTTGCTTGACAGAAGCCTCTCTGGAAAAGCGTGTTCACGTATGAAAAACTGTTCTAAATGAAAGCAAGTGATTCAGACTCTTACTTTTGCCATGATTTATCCCTTGTCCAGTCTCCTATTTTCTGATGGCTTCAGTGTTTTGAGTATGAAAATTAGTGATTTTGCTCCACTTTAAATAGCATAATGATAACGCAAAAGCAAAAGAAAGCCAACTATTCCTCTCAGTTTGAGACTCATTTACAGACAGATCTTATCCTTCTAAATAAACTAAGTGGAAGGCATTAGATGGCAGTTGTTCTCCCTTTTAATGATGAATATAGTTATTTTAGATAGAACAGAAATCAGTAAGAATATAAAACCTCCAGGTTCACAGAGAAGGGAGCTATAAATTGCCCCCAAGTTGTGCTTCTCCAGGGGTCCAATTACTCTATTGATTGTTTTGTTCACCTTTCTTTCACCTTTCCTGCCACCCTTAGCCAACAAAACATTGTATTTGATGGAATAGTGGTTCAGGTACAACCATTCATGTACTGGATTCATATGCCTTATAGTATATTAATAGTGTTTAAGAATGTAGATGATTGGAGTCAGAGTTTTTTTCTTTTTTTCCTCAGAAAAGTACTGGCCATTCATTGAAAGTGTTCCGTCTTATTTCATCATTGCAAAGATAGACATTTTCTTCTGTTTTGCAGCCAGAGAAAAACTTATGGAATAACCTATACTGTAAATATAATTTTAAGTTTATTGAAACATAAAGTGATAAAACTACAGAATATATCAAATTCTGTTAAGTCTTTATTGGACGTGGGTGAACTGAAACCCATGACAGTCAAATTTAGACTCTTTTCAATCAGAATGAGAAAAGAAGCAGCTCTCTGTTAAGTATGTAGCAATCAACCACTTTCAATCCAAACATTGAAACTCACTTAGAAGTCTACAGGCTGTAGAGTCATACCTAAAGTCTTTTCTTGACCAGGTCAAAATAACATTTCTTAAGAGAGTTTGGAGGGGTTTTTTTTTGCACACAAGAAGCATTTTGAAAGTGTGGCAGATACACTACAATTAACGAGCAACTAAAAAAAGTTTGGTTGTTACTGGAAAGGTTAGACAATCTTTAAATGTAGGTATCACCATATGTGCACACTGTAATACACATATACATGTTCATTTCTATAGACTGACATATACGTGTGCTTATTGCTATATGTGCTTTCTGTTATAAATCAAAGTCAATACCTGTCTACCAAATGCGACTCAGGAGAGATTTTTGGCCTACTGCCTGTGTGGGGCACCTCATTCTATTAAATAACCTACTTCTGAGAAACTTAGCTAGACCTTCACCATTCAGTAACTTATGGTTGCCTTTTTAATTAAAAGCTTGAACCTTACTTTGTACTCATTAGTCATATTAGATTGGAGTGTTAATATAATGTGGATAGTTCACCCTTTAGGCACATTAACAGAAGTTTTATTGGAGTGCAGGGTAAGATGTGTGAGGATTTAAAGATGATATTTTTCTCCTGGTGTACTCTGCTTTCACATGCCTCACTTACTTAATTCCTTGCATGGCATAGCCTCCTTTCTTGAGAATTCACTTACAGTGCATGAGAGTTAGTCTAACAGGAGAAAAGCAGCAGGACGTAAGCTTTATCCCTGTGTACTGAGAAACTCTACTTCATGTCTAATGTCAGACTATCTCCTTGGCTTGTTTAGTGAGCCCTCAGACTCTCCAGTACGAGAAGTATTACAAAGTCAGGGTATAATTGAAACCTTACTTCATACCTGCAAATTCACAAATGTCAGTTATTTATGAGGTAACATTTCCCCTGCTGAATAACCTATGTTGCATGTATGGATGAATGCTGTTTACCTGTAGGTTTACCTGTAGCAGACAACTCCTTCAGCATGCGTTCTTTTTTAACAAACATCAATAGGAAAACTACAGGTGATTTCAGCGGTAGCAGGGTTGGGTCTAACAAGTTTGTCTTTCATAAGAAATACAAGCCTCAGTCTCTGCTGGTATAAATCACCGTATGTCCCCACTGGAGCTAGGCTAATTTACACCAGATCAGGATCTAACTTTACATTTTCTTCTCTTTTTGCTCTGTCTTACTGGCAAGAACCCAACAGCAAAGCTTTTTGTGCATTTGTTTCACTTTGTGTAAGGTCAGCTAAGGCTTTATGTAAAACAGATGGGCAAACTTAAAAATGATTTTTCACATTGCATTGAAAACCAGTAAAAGAGCAAAAGGGGGAAAATTACTCTTTCTGTTCTTTCAAAGGTTTTTGCAATGACCTTTACTTTACCCAATGCCTCAATTTTAAAAAAGGAAAACAAAACCCTGTTTTTATTACAGTGGAGTTGTTTTCTCTGCTATTCATAAAGGTCTTAAAGAGGATCAGCAACAAAATGAAAATTCCCAGTGGTCCATTGGCAGTTTTAAAATGGGAATATAGTGCCCAAGATATAAAATAAGGACTGTATTTAAACATTCTTTACTTATTCTGCTACATTTTTCTTCTCACAAGTCTGTAATTACATGGTAACTAATGTGGTAGGCCTGAAAAAGTATGCAGACATACAGGTTACTAGCTGGGAAGGGGGTATGGCACAACATATCATGCCCTCTTCTTCTTGAAAAACAAACAAAAAACAAAACAAAAGCAAACAAAACAAACTAATAAACAAAACCCCAAAACCAACAAAAAAAACAAAAAACAAAACTCAAAACTCAAAACTCAAAAAAAACCACCTCCCACCACCCCCCCAAACAGGATTTCAAGATTACAGAACTTTTCATTCTAAGGCACACAAAAGAGAAGTTTCCAAGGCTTCTGTGGCTGTTCTGATTGCTGAAGCAGGGTAGAATTTAAAAAGATTCAGGTTCTTTGTCTCTAATTAGGAATGATGTATATTTCCATTTGTTTACATGACTGTAGGCTGCAATATTTTATCCATACTGCTGAGATATTCCTCGCAAGGCAAAGAGAAAAGCCAAGGAGAAGCCAGTTTGTGCAATTTGCAGATACACCCTTGCGCCCTTCCCCTTGAGCTTCTGCTCTGGGTGCTATAGTCATGAGAGAGACAGACCAGGTAGGGAGAGTAAATAAAAGTGGTCCCAAGAGCATTGGGTTCAAACAAAGTAAAACATGATCTACAAGTAATGACTGGACAAGTAGGGGACTGACAATAAAGAAGAAATGGATGACAGGAAATGTAAGAAAGGTCTTCAAGTCCACAGAAAAAAAGTGGAAAAATTAAGTTTTTAAGTTGTTATATATGATGTTGTTAGTGAATAGAATTAAAAATAATGGGACTTATATTTTGGGAGAATTCACATTAGAAGAAAAAAATTTAAATATTAGAAAGAGGGACTCACTGTGATGGCCAGGCTGGTGACCTGATGCTGCCAATATCTCTCTAAGGACAGTTTTGACAAATATCTGGTAGCAGGGACATGGACATAGCTGATTCTGTCCTGGGCATGGCAAATAGCCTGAGCTGAACTCACAAGGCCCTTCCAGCCTTATGAGTTTATAAGTAAGGTTGAATGAATACATATTTATAATATTGTGATCGTGCACCTGTGGTTGCAAAAATGTGTGTTTGTATCACAACAGTTTTATGGCTTCAGAGGAATTTTGAATGGACTACAGTGCTACCAGGAAGCCTGTCCAACTGTTGACTTAATAGTATACATGATGACAAAACTAAACTTTTAGTTATTCATATATATGTATTTCACATAAATTTCTAAGCTTAAGAAACAACTGAAAGTGTTTGTGAATTAATGCCATATTACCAAATATTTAGTTGCACATTTTTTTTTAAATATTTCAAAGTCATTACTAATATTGGGTTTTGGTTTTGTTTGTTTGGTTTTTTGTTTGTTTAATATTATGTGACTGCTTTGGCAGGCCAGATACCCATATTTCATCTAGTTCTGTGCTTGCTGAGTACCGTTTAACCAGCTCAGACATCCATGGCATTTTTAGTCTGGGGCTACCTATGTGTTATCTTAGGCTCAGGGATCAATTGATCATATTTGCAATCTAATGCTGAAAAAAAACCCCAGACTTAGAAGTTGAGACAAATTGATGGCATTAGTGAGTAAATGTTTAATTCATTGAATTCTACAGAAAGAGAGGGCTTGTGGAATGAAGGAAACCAAACAGCTACCATGTAACTTATGTCACTTGAAATCAGCTTACAATTACTTGGGGAGCAGCAGGAAGGGAGGAGGACCTGTGCACTTGGACTTCAGTGGCTTTTTCAGAACAGAAATGCGACAGTCACTTAAAATAGAAAAAAAATCATGAAGACAATTTTCATTTTAGTTTACATTCAGATGTTTCAGAAGATGAATAGCCTTTAAACTTTCCAAAATGCTTGGGGTACTTCAAAATTAAAATACTTTGATGTAGTTAGACAAACTGAATCAGGATGCCTCTGCAAGGGCAGGAGGAGTAGTAAAGCTGCTGACTGCTTGCAACAGTTAAATGTTTAGTCTAAGAGTGTAACAGTGGTTCTGAAAACCAAAGCAAAAATGATTTTTACTGCAGATGGCCATGATGGTTGGTTTAAGTTTGGAATGAAGTTGATGTTTTGACATGCTTATGAAACTTAAATATAACAGCCTTAACCACAAATAATTTGAATTGATGTTTTGACACATTATAAAGGAATTAAGATGAGCTCTTTTTTGAATTATTTTTTTATGAATTATTGCATCCTGCACTTTCTTACTGTAGCTCTAGCTATCTCAAATCTGATATGAGCATTTATTGGAAGACACTGCCTACAGATTCAATCCAAGATATCTGTTACTAAAGTAGTCTGCAGGACTCAGGAGAATGCTATTTTCGTGTTACTTTCGTTAACTGTCTTTGGTATGCATAGGTGGGAAAAATTTGTAGGCAGGATTTATCTGCCTTGAAAATGCAGATACCCTTGAAAGGACAGATGAAATCAGAATACAAGAGGAAGATATTAGTGAATACTCATAATTATTTCACCTATGAATTTAAAAAAGCTTTAAAAATGTTAATTTAGTTGCTAATTTTGATTTATTGACTGCCAGCTTAGTATCTCATAATTTAGGAAGAGTTTGCTAATAATAGAAAAAGCTCAGCATTCCTTACAATGGTTTAAATTTTACCAGAGCAAAGCAATTGCATCATTTCCCTGAACAAATGGAAATAACTGATTTTTTATACAGGAGACTAAGAAAACACAAACTTGGAAGGACACTGTGTTAATTCAAAATCTATTTCTACATCTATATAAACATATATATAAGAAATAATAAATGTATGTAATATATGTAACTCTAAGACTCTAGTCATAGCTATGGAGAACTGATTGTCCCAGGTGTTTAAAAATAGTCTTGTCCTTCCAAAAATTCATGACTATCACACTTAAAGAGCTTCGATTTTAAATAATAAACTTTGAATTCTTTTCATTTGCCTTCGGCTTTCAAGATTTTAGCATGCACTGGGGTCACATTTTCACACTTTGCTGTTCAGCTCAAAGAAAAAGAAATTAATTTTTTTAAATGACATCCAACAGTCTCACATAATCACATTACCCCAGGAAATGGGACTGAAGAAAAAATATCAAATATTGTGAAACTTTTGATAAAAGCGTGAAAGTGAGTAACTATAAAATGATAGTATATTATGTGTGGTTTATAGCAGAAGTTCCTACTGCTTTTAGGAGAACAGAAGGTTGCCCGACTAAAAATTAGCTTCAGTTGTGCATTTATGAAATCAAAGAAGTGTTATGTTTAAGAAGTCTGGTGTTTTCGTGATACAGAGATCTTCCAGCAATTAATAACTAGTCTGTGCTCCAGATAGATAAGGTTTTGGTTAGAAACAACCAACCAACCAACCATTAAGAGATTAATGGTGAGGAATCATGTATCTTGCTAGTCTTTAGTGAGAAAACACACAGAAGTTATTCCACATTTACACCTCCAAAAGAAAGGGAAAGAGCGTCAAGCAAAGAAAAGATCAATCAGGCTGAGTGTGAGGAGGGAGGGAAAGTGCAAATCAAACTCTGGCTCAGGCAGTATGTGAATCTCCCTGGCTGAGTGCATCTCACTGAAGAAATAATCCTGTCTAGTGAATTACATCAATTCAGGACTTATGTCTTAATTATGTACACCAGCTGAAATAATGATTTTTACTGCTGAAGTTGGTAATGTAATGAACAAGTAAATAAGAGAGGAATTACCTAAAAGAAGGACTGAAACATTGTTCTATGACTCCATTGAACATTAAATTACTGAATACCTTTTGCTTGTGAAAACTTTTTCTCAAGTAGAAGACTAAAGACTAACGTAAAGGTTCTGACACAAAGTAATTATATACCAAAGGCCTTCAGGAGTCTTTTCTGTATTCACTCAGTGACAGATAATTCCACTGAAAGGGAGCATTACCTCCCAGCATGCTTTACAATGCCAAAACTTCAGAAGACGTCTCACTTCAGATTACAGACCATTTACCCCCTAACACACAGTACATATCAGTACCAATTTATTCTATTGGGAGCAATTTCAAGTCAGACTCTTAGACAAACATTATAAACAAATGCAGTTGAATAACTTACAGTCAAGGGGTGGGATGTGTGACCTTACCACATACCAATAGGAGTAGTTTGTCTCTGAAACTTACGCTAATGTTGCTGATGAGTCCTTTAGGTTTATGTCGCTAGGTTGTCCTGAATGTGGAAAAACTGGAATTCAAGACACCAATTAAGTTTCTAATGTCAACCAAATAATTCTAAATAATTCCCTTATTGTCTGAGATATTTTTGCGTGAGGTGTTCCTGCCCATGGCAGGGGTGCTGGAACTAGATGATCTTAAGGTCCTTTCCAACCCTAACTATTCTATGATTCTATATTTCTGACATTCCACTCTGGAAATTAAATCAACACATCAAATCAGTACCTAAACCCCTTCTCCAGCCCTAAGGCTTGATTGCAAGCTGCCATGCAGTTTAAACTGATTGTGGTTAACGAGATTTGATCCCTTTTTCAATACCACAGTTGGTCCAATTCTAATTTCATTGACAGAACTGCAAGGTCTGACTAAGTCCAAGAACTGCGTAAGATCTGTTCTGGGTTTAACCAGCATCAGTGAGATTCAAAGTATGGTCTTTTGCATTGCTGTGCTATGGGATGCCTAGTGTTAGCTTGTGATCTATTAAAAATAATAATATTTTTATTGAACAAAAATACAACAGTCAAGGAGCTGGCCCTTATGTTTAACCACTCTCTAGTGTAAGAAATGAATCATATCTGAACAATGGTTGTAGCTCACCCAGTACCAGCAATTTTAAAATGGAGCGAAGAAGAGCCATAGTTTGTAGTGGTCTATGAGGAAAAGCAAGAGACCTTTGTCCAACTTTTCAGCTAAGTCATTTGCTCAATGACAGCTGCTTTGGCGATTATTCCTTCTCCTGACCTTATGGTCTACCACAGTATGCTTCAGAGATCTCTGGGAAGGGAGACTGTTACACCTAATGTGTTTGGACAAGTCCAGCATGCGTGCAAATTAA
>WYDI02038186.1:0-12203 GCA_009867235.2 Psittacus erithacus | reverse complement strand
TTCTCCTTCTCCTTCTTTCTCCTTCTCCTCCTTCTCCTCCCTTTCTCCTTCTCCTTCTCCCTCTCCTTCCCTTTCCCCTTCTCCTTCCCCTCCCCCTCCTCCTTCCCCTCCCCCTTCCCCTTCTCCCTCCCCTTCCCCTTCCCCTTCCCTTAAGTACTACCCATGCTGCACCACAGATTAATTGCTAGATCACACCGAAGGGTATTTACTGGTGGCATTAATGCATTCTGGATGCCAGATTTCAGAAACTTGAATGCTAGATCAGACCTAATGTAAGATCAGTTACTTCCATGGAATTATAGCAGGAATTGCATAGTTTCATTGTGACTTTTTCAGAATTAGAGAATAACCACTTTTTCTAGAGTGGATAGAAAGTTTATGTTCAGCTTGTCATATATTGTTTCTGCAGAAGACTAGGTGGTCTGACACTGTAATGCTCTATGAAAACACATACAGCACAAGAACACTCCCCCTCAGCCTGATATTATTTCAAGCATGTTTTGAAAAGGCATAAAATTACACTGAATTGAATTTACATTCTATTAAGGTTAGAATACCAAATTTCAGTTTTTAGGCAAGTAAGAACATATGCATGCTTGCAATTACATACACAGAGAGGCTGCTGCACTCCCCTGGCCAACACAGTAACTCCAAATACAGAAGGCGTGCAGAAATGGGAAACAGTTCTCCATCAGAAAAGCTTTTATTCTGGTAAGTAGACAGCTTGTGTGTTTCACTGAGCTATGTACCTGAGCTTTAGTGGCAAATGCTACTAACTTTTCTGAGATTATATTCCATTTTTGCCTGTGTGAATGCACATTCTGAATAAGAATCTCCATAGCAAAATATTTTCACAAGAGTATAACCGGGCTGAAAAAACAGTTTCCCCATTCAGCTAGTATCACAACTGGCTTCTTATATTACAAGCTGTTACTTAAAAAGTCAGCAATTATTCTGATTAGCAGATATGCCTTTTAAAATAACTGAAGTAAGTCTGTTGCCAAATGCTGACCCCAAACCTGAGCAAGGGACACAGTATTTGTCTTCTTAACAATGCAGCGGTATGCTATAGGCAAATTGGGGTGCGTGTTTTGTTTGTCAACAAGTTAAATTATAGAGTGCAACAAAAGATCTTCGTATGGGTCCAAATATGATCCTATGGCATTATTTCTTTAAACATGCGCCTTCAACTAACTTTCTGCGTCTGATGATCCTTACAGTCACTTTTATCTATGTCCTTGTTCCATCTGTTTCTTGAAATGTCCTTTTGAAAACCTGTCTGCTGTAGTGAGTACGAGTAATTGGTTTCTTTTAAGTCAATCTTCTAACAAAAAAACTCCACCAAACAAGAGGTATAGGGCACTGTGAAATTATCAAGGCAATTGAACTTACGTGTTACACACAGAGAATTAACATTGTTAGGTGAAGCTGTGAAGATAAAACCTCTAGCCCTGAGAAATTTTTATTGTGAAACAGTTTTCTTATCAGTGAGGTTAATGAAGATGTCAGCAAATGAGATGAAGTTTTGCCAAGTGGAATTGCTTTCACCTCCAATCCAACTTGGAAAAGGTGTTGATCAGTACATTAATCTGTTTCAGCAGATGAGAAAACGGCTTTGAAACTAACCATTTCTGGTTTTCATTAGGAAAAACAAGATAATTATTCTCAAAATCCATCTTACTAATATTATTCTCCCTTCTCACTCTACTTCAAGTGCAAAAACATGGCTAGCATGGGTGAGTGAGCAGTGGGAGGGTAGGTGAAAGAATTACTTGCAAATGAAGCTGAACCTCCTCTGGGGTTTTCAATAAGTTTGAACAATGTTTTTCATGAACACTTGCAAAAATACTTGGGAAATCTTCGCATGTATAGCCAAAGAAACAAGTTAATTTTAATTGATCATGTGTTTTGTGATTCTGTTATTGTTTTCAAAGATCTTTGTCATGCAAATAGCTTATTTCTAAGTATTTAGGAAAAGCATTTAGGTAATGCTTCTTAGAGAACTCTGGAATACGTACTTGGATTATGTGATACTTTCAGATAATTCTTGCTACAGAGGTAAGATATTGTCATTTACATTTGTATATGTCTTGCATCTCTTATTCTGCACTATGACTGTTCTTTGAAAGTGAAGATATGAATTCACCAGTGTTAATCAAATGTTTCTGCAGCTGAAAGGGGTATTAAAATTATTTAAGTAATAGAGCAAAAGGAGTGAGATGTTATATTTATTTAACTTACATAAATAGAGATTCTGTTTTAAAATTAACATGTGAATAGACATAATTTCTCAAATGTTTGTTTTGTTTCAAACAACATACAGGGAGCAAAAAAAGATAACTGTTTTAAGATCTTTTAAGATCTTAGAGGACCAATAACTCACAGTCAAATGTCTAAAGCTGTCACTAGCTTTCTGGCCTGGAACAGGAGAATCTTAGAAGTCTTCGAAATGACTGGAAGCAGAGTAGGAAAAGGTTGGCCTTTTCCTTGTCTTCTCCTTGAAAGAGACTTTAGCAAATAAAGGAAAACTCAGTAGGAAACAAACTCTGAAACAATACAACATGAAACTTTGACCTTAATCTCCACCTCATTTCCTTATCTGAATGTTAAACATAACAACAGATCTCGTTCAGACAGGGATCCTTCACTGTTAGATTCATTCATGACTATAATGCACATAGATATGTTGATCTAAGTGAAAAGAGAGAAGTCTCCATCTCAGAGGAAAGATGAAATTCAAGTGGTTTATTATTATTTAAGATTTTTAGAACTAGTTATATTCGCTTTGCTCAAAATACAGCAGTTACACATAGAGGTTGTTTTCTATGTTTTCAAATTCTCAAGAAAATTACTGACAGTCTTAGTTAATAAACAGTGGTCTTGGCAAGAAATGAAGTGGTGTTTTGTCCTATTTGAACTACCAAAACTCCCAATTACCAAGATTATGCTGCAGATGGGGAAAAGAAAAAGTAGCAGTCAGAGAAAACAAAAGATTATTTTTACTTATTACTAATGGCTCCTCAGTGGAGAAGGAGGCAATTTAATCTCATTTCTTCTTGCACAGTAAAGGCACTGTAGTTTACTAGAGTATCTGCTTTTTCACCATAGAATCAATTTTACAGAATCATTTCTAAGTTGCCACCAAGGTGACATTTGATTTTGATAATTCAACCAGAAAAGGACTTCAATTCCTTAAAATTATGTTTACCTTTCATTAGGGATTTTAGAGTTCTGAGGCTTTAATCATAGTCTACCGTGTCATTCTAGTTGGGTGGTACTGGCTGGATGTCAGGTGCCTACCAAAGCCACTTTATCACTCCCCTCCTCAACTGGAGAGGAGAGGGAAAATAAAACAAAAGGCTTTTGGGTCAAGATAAGGCCAGGGAGAGATCATTCAGCAATGTCATGGACAAAACAGACTCGACTGGAGGAAGTTAATCTATTACAAGTCAAACAAGCCTAGCATAATGAGAAATAAACCCAAATTTTAAAAACTCCAAAAATAATTAGTATTCAATTTTTTTAACTGCTACTAAATATCTTCATAAACCTATATGTCATCACTCAAAGATTTCACCCTCAATTATAATAGTCAGTTTTGAACCCACCACCGTCCAAGAAAGGTAGGACTGTATTTTGCTTATCATCTCTCCTTATCATCTCTCTGCTTATCATCATTTTGCACTCATCTCTCCATTGAATGTCATCACTTGTTTTGCTGCCTAGTCATTCTGTAACAATCTCCAGCAACAGTTCACAGTTAGCTCATATGCTTACCCCACCAGATAAATTCACAAACTTTGCTTATTATTTATTCTTCTTTAATTCCTGATCTGAAGATCTGAAACACATTTTAATGCTGAAAAATATTTCTTTAATTAACTAATTTCTGTTTCTAGCATTCACCTCTTGCTCCTTGTTACAAACCAGTTTGAATTAGAACAGCTCAACAGAAGTGAACTGACCAGAAACCCAGGCAATCCTTTGTCTGCCATGATTTATTTTGCCAGCTGAGTTAATTCACCTTAATCTTGGAAGTGATGAATTCTTGATCTTTTTAAAAACAACAACCTAACTAATTTCAATTTCAACACTTAAAACTGAAAATTATAGCATGCAGAATTAAATTTGGAAATTTTTTGCGGAATTATGTGTCTGATATATCGAATCAAATCAATAATTAAGTCAAGAATAAAGCATGGGGCTTCTGAAGACAGGAGCATTGGCATCATGTGGTAGCTGCCAGCACTCCTAACTAGACTTTACACTCAATAGGGCAAAACTTATCCAATAAAGCAAGTTCTTCCACTAGGCAGTGAAACTTTTACATCAAAGCATGTACGCATTTCAATCTCACCTCACAAAAACTTCATGGTTATCATCCACGTACACAGGTCCATAAACCAGAAAGGAATGAAAGGCAGCACTCAGAGAGGTGGTAGATACCTGGAGATATTCAAGACCAGGCTGGATGTGGTTCTGGGCAATCTGATCTAGTGGAAGATGTCACTGTTCATTGCAGGGAGGTTGGGCTAGATGACCTTTGAAGGTCTCTTCCAACCCAAACAATTCAATGATTCTGATTTAGCTGTCTGCTTGACACAGTACTGATAGAGAATACGTATGATCTTTGGGCCCAAGCTCTGTTCCAGGACTGAAGAACAGAAAAAAAGGCATTACGGGTCCCATAGGCTGCGAGTGCTTGTAGGTACTGCTGGCAGTCTTATTGACATTCAGAGAAAAGTGAGCCTTTGCTGACTTCATTGGACCATGAAGTGGCTTACAAGAGTACAGAAAGATACAAAAAAACCTCTGATCCTGGAAATGCAGCTATGAAAAAGTACTGTACACTAGTATTAAATTTACTAAAAAAAAAAAAAACAACACAAAAAACAAAAACAAACAAACAAACAAACAACAAACAAACAAAAAATGTCCCACCACAGAAATCAAAATGTTTTTTACAGAAATTAAGGCAGCTTTTCTTCATGTGTATCATTTTAAACTGAGTAGAGTGGAACAATGAAAATGGAATCCTGTAAGAGCTCTCAGGTACACAGAAAAATGTGTAGGGCACTATATAGAAAAATTAGAATGTTTGAGCAGCTCTAGTAGTGCAATGATTTAATTCATTAGATTCCTTAGTGTTCTGTAATCAAATTTTGGTTACTCTCACCTGAATTCTTCTTCAATTTTTTTACCAGTGGTGTGAAACAAATCATCCTCATGTAACTAGGGGTCTTACTATTCTATTTTCATTGCAGCATATTATTCATATAGTCATCTAACTATAATGGATAACAACATAACAACATTTTTCTTAAATAAAAGCCTCCTTTATGATATGCATCATTCAGGCAGGTAAATATGGAGACATCCTTCCTCCTCATGAACACGAACTGAAAAATTTGTGAACATAGGACACTTTATGACAGCCACAAAAATGCAGAGTTTTTCAGAAATACAACTGACATGAGGCAATGACACTATCTTTTTTTTTTTTCTTTCTGTATTTTGGGGGACTAATCAGAAAAATGCAATGAAAAGAAAGATGGGCCTTTGCAGTATTTTATTCCTATGGTCTACTCAGGAACTGTGCTGTCCAAGGGAGTTCTGTTAGGTTCCCTAAACCAAGATAAATAGCTGAGGAAAATCCCCCAAGAGATGTCTCTGCAGTATGGTAAAATAGAGGTTTACTGAGAGCTTTGACAGAAAACTGGAAGAGGCCAGGAAAAAAAACACTTGACGAAGAAATTTTATTTTTCTTGTCTGAAACATAGGGAGCAATTTCAATCCAAACATTAATAATAATAATAACTATTTCTAATGAAAGCATCAAGTACTTAAGATTTTTTCTTTAATAATTAAAAAATATCATCCTAGAAAAGAAATTTAGCAAAAGATTAATCTGTAATGTTCACATTATAGGCTAATCACTTTGGTCATTATGCTGTTTTCTGAGCAACTGAGTAATTTCATTCAATAATAATCTTTCAAGCATGTTCAATGTTTTTTATTTTGTTTCATTGGAGAAGCTGTTATCTATTGAGGCAATGATTTGTCAACTGAAAAATTCGATAGCTCAGCCTTGGTATATAAGCCATAATGTGCATTAGAAGGACCATTATAATTCACAATGGCAATGGCAATGGCATTGATCTGACAGCTTATGACACTTCAGAATAGCTAGCAAAGTTAAATAATATGATGTGTATTTTAAAAAAATGAAAAACCTGCAATATTAAATATTTATATGATGGTCAAAAGAGCTGTCTAGTTACCAGTGTATATCAGAAATCTTCAGTTCTACACATAGCAACCCCTCCACCCAAAAAAAAAAACAACACAACAAACCAAAAAATCAAAAACGAACCCCAAAATCACAAGCACTTCTTTAAGACAGTTACTGCACTTATACAAACAGGTTTTATATTTTGGTAAAGAAAATTTCTTTCACTTTGAATGCAGGAAGTGTCCACTAAAGTTTGGTTTTCATCCAGAGAAAGTTATCACTATCAATGGCTTCAAGGTAAAGCATAACTTCAAATCATAGTTCCAGAGTCACAGAAACATTCAAGCTGGAAGGGACCTCTGCAGAGCTCAGCCAAAGGAGAGCACTCCTCTCTAACAAGGGTGCTTAGGTCTTCCAGCCAGGTCTTGAAGACATCCAAAGATAGAGAGCCTACAAGCTCTCTAGACAACCTGTTCCATTACTTAATTATATTAAATATCCCCTCCCCCACATTCTACACAGTAGGAACCCCTCTGACTTCATACTCTAACCAATACCTATCATGGTCACATAGTGCACATCAGTAAAGAGCACACCTTTTTCCTCTTGACAATATCCTTGCAGGTATGTGTAGGCTACTAATAAGCTGTTTTTACCACACCCCTCTTACACCAAAGCATTCTCTGCTTCAAGTTGATTCAGCTCCAGCTCCTAATTTTTAACTGCAGCTTCATCCGTGTTGATGTCTGCCATTGGGTTTGATCTGGTTATCAACACTTTTCTTAGACAGAATGTGGTATTCTAGATGCCAGTGGTCTGAGTAAAAGAGAATACTTCTCTCTAGTGGCTCCTGGTGTGTGCTCTATTCACTTCACCTTGGCTGTTGCTGGACTTATCTACTGGCTGGGTGTAAAGCTGGCCCCTGCTCAGCTCACTGCCTACCTGAGCCCAAGGTCTTCTCCCCAAAGCTACTTCCATTCTTGCCAGCATTTCTTCTAAGGTCTGCGTGCCACAGGCAGGGCTGTACTTGCTTCTGCTCCAATTGCATGGAGCCCCAGTCAGTCCCTTCCTATCCACAGACCCAGTCCCACTGTATGGAGACCTTTTCTCACACACATCAACTGATTCACTCACAGTTGGTATCATCTGCTAAGCTGGTGAATGCATGTTCTGCTTCTTCCTCCAAACCACTAATAAAAATATTAAACATGAAAAGTCACATGGTGGATGCTGAGTACCTCTACTTGTAATCAGACTTCAAGCAGAATATGTACAACTGTCCTTGAGCCTGATGATCCAGACAGCTTTTTCAGCTATCCATTAGAGACTATAAGGGTGCCATGGGAGATCAGATTGAAAGTCTTAACAAAGTTAATGGAGGTGACATCTGCTGATCTTCTCATATGCACGGTTCTAGCCATTTCATCGTGGAAGTGAATCAGGCTGGTCAGATTGTTTTTCACAAGCACGTTTGTCTTTTCCATCCTTGTTGATTCTGTGATTCTCCATGTACCCAGAAATTTCTTCAAAGGGGGCTTACATCATTATTTTCCCAGAATCTGAAGTAATGGTAACCACTGTAGGGCTCCCCAGTTGTTCACCTTGGCATTCTTGAGGATTATGCAACATTTGTCTTTCACCAGTGATTGGAGACCTCCTCCATCCTTTATGACCTGTCAAAGACATTTCTTACAAGGTATTTCAGTATCATGGGTTTATCTCACCTGGTCTCTTGGAGCAGTAAGTGTTGAGATTTCTCAGGACATCCAAGATTCAAACCTTACTCTCAATAATTTCTTTCCTCAAAGCCCCTCTAGGCACAAGGGACTGAGACTCTCATAAAGACTCACAGAAGCAAGATATATTTTTCTTACGCTTATCTGCATTCACTACCTCTACGTCACTGTGCTAGGTTCAGCTGTAACAGTTATTTTTCTCCTTCTTACTAACTGGTGCAATGCTGTGTTTTTGGCTTTAGTCTGAGAACAGTGCTGATGACACACCAATATTTTAGTTGTTGCTCAGTAGCACTTACCCCAATAAAGGACTTTTCACTCTCTTATGTTCCTCCAGAGAGGAGGGGTAAAGGAAGCCAGGAGGAACCACAGACAGGACACCTGACCCAAACGAGCCAAAGGGGTATTCCGTACCACAGCATGCCATGCCCAGTATATAACTTGGGAGGAGTTACCTGGAAAGCCCAGATCGCTGCTCAGGTTAGGCTGGGTATCTGTTAGCAGGTGGTGAGCAATTGTATTATGTGTCACTTGTGTTTACTGGTGGGGTTTTTTCCCTTCCCTTTTTTGTTTCACATTCTCTCCCCTTGTTATTTCCCTCATCATTATTTTATTGGTGGTAGCAGTAGTGGTTTTTTGTTATAGCTTAGTTACTGGACTGTTCTTATCTCAACCCATGGGATTTGCATTCTTTCAATTCTCTTTCCCATCCCTCCAGGAGAAAGGGCAGGGGAAAAAGGGGAAGTAAGAGAGCAGGTGCCTGGTTTTGGGTTACCGGCTGGGCTTAAACCATGACAATCATGTACCTATTTAACAACGCACACACATTTTTCTTGTTTATATTTTTACTGTAAAATTATTAGTAGAAGTCCTTCTTGTTTCTCTTGATGTCTGTTTCCAGCTCTGGATTAATGCCTAGATAATGTCTTTAAATTCCTTCTTTGTAGCCTGTCCCTGCTTCACCCTCCTGCTTATTATTTTTGTATTGCAGATCCATCATAAGTTCTGTGTTCAGCTAAAATGGTCTCCTGATACGTCACTCATTTTCAGAAGGCTCAAGATAGGCTGCTGTCCTGAGTTCAGCTGGGTTCACAAGAACAGCTGTTCTTGTGTTAGCCATGCTTGCAAGAGGTTGTCCTCCAGGATCTAGCAGCTCCCTTGAGCCCTTTTACACCAGAAAAGGTCCACTCTCTTCAAGCCCAGGGTCTGTATTTTGCTACTCCCTTTTCTCACTCCCCTCTGGATCTTAAACTTCTGTTTCATAACCATCATATCCCAGGCTGCCATTGGTCATCACATGCTTGATCAAGGTTTTTTAATTCCTAAGCAGCAGATACAAGACCAGCTGGCTCATCTCACATTATTTTGAAGATGCTGTCTCCTGACACCCTCCTCAAACTCCTGGTCTGCCTATGAACCACTCTTCCAGGAGATGTAAGGAGCATGAAATTTTCCCAGGAGAACCAGTCCTTATCAAATAGCATAAAGGAGATCTAGTCCACTTCCTCACTGTATTAGTTCTATCACCCTTAGCAGCCTTTCATCCTGACTTATCCCGGCAGTTGTTCACTTATTGGCAGAGCTCCACACATTGGCAGAGCTTATGCTGTTCCTCCAAGCGAAGGACAAACCCCTTCTTCCTTCTCCTTTTAAGAAAGTCTGTTTCCTTTCACCACATGACAGCAGCCTTATGAACAGTTCCACCGTGTCTTAGTTATTCCAGCAATGCTACAGCTCTGCAGTTACGTGTAGACCTCTGTCTACCACTGCTTGTCTCCTGGGCTGCATGCACTTGTGTATGGGCATTGAAGTGGTCTGTCTTTTGACCTGCTTTATCCATTCCCAAGGCTCTCTCACTTCCATCACTTCGTCCATGTAATTAGCACCCTGACCTTTCCAGTTCTTCTTTGTTTAAAGCTACTTCACCAGGCTGCCAAAGTTACTGGAAAATATAAAAACTCAAAAGAGAAAATCCCACATACTTCTATGGATGTGCAATGCTATATATTGCTCAAAAAATTCCTTCCTAATTCTATTTACTGCAGGATATAAAGTTACACTTATAAAAAAGGTGATCAAACTGGTTTTGTGGTGCTTTTCTAGCAGGGATCAGCTGTATTTTTTTTTTTTTTTTTCATAAACATAAGTGATATCAAATTAAGAACATAGAAGAAAATCTGTAACAGATTTTGGAAGGCCTCTAACTGACAGCACAAACATGTATGTAAAATTGTAGACCAGACCTAAGTAGCCCTTTGGAAAGACTCTGATCAGAATACATGGCTTAATATGAATTAGCAATACTTTAAAGGTTTATCAGTGAATAATGCCCATTTCTTAGAATGTTGAACAGTTGTGAATATGTAAACACACATACACATACATGCAAACTCATTTTTATAAAGGAAAATTAGTGTACAGTGTGTCAATAAGTAAATAGAATCACTACTGTGAGGCCATTCCATCAGCTGTATGATGATGTTACTAGATGAAGGTTCATTTCCCTGTATATTCTTTAAGTTTTTTATCTTTTCTCTGACAAGTTTTATTTTGTTTTCTGAACAGTTTACTAATTATTCAGCAAAAACAGCCAGGACATAATTAGGGTTAAGGTTAAGCAGGACTAAGCAAGAGGACTTCAGGAGTGTTGGATAGTGATTGTACCTCAGCGGCATTTACAGCTGGCATGGGGCCACCATAGTCAGCCCAACAAGATGTGTTTCCAATTCCATCACAGATTTTTGGTTTGTGTAAAATTAAGGTCCACCGAACATGGACCTTTCCTTTGTGATTTATTTCCCTGGCTTCAACTCGCAGTGACATAAATAGCGTGTTTTGGTGTACAACTTGAAACACACTATGCCCATACCAAATGCCTGGAAAGTATTGTACAGTGTGTAAGTGCAGAAGGCAGTATTATCAGGGTTTAATCAAACCTAAATTATACAATTTTTTTTTTCTTTTATTCATGCATTAACTGTATAAGTACTGTATAAGACACATATTATAGAAAGATGAGCAGCCTTGTTTAAAGACATTAGTTAACAGAAGCCCCTTTATAATTGTGAAGTCAAATTAACGCAGAACTTGATACTTTCCAGTTCTGAAAAGCTAAAAAAATAAAGTTCTGAAGCTCAGAAAATAAAGTTCAAAAAAGTTCTGAGAATTTCAAAAATGGTAGAAGGGAAATTGACAATATACCTGTGTCTTATAGGCTGCTCAGAGCATGAGTGAAAAAAAAACTCCAGTACAGATTGCAACAGTGCAGCGGGTGTGCTGTGATAACAGAAAATAAATAAAGCAGATTCATCACGAAGAACTTGCACTGTAGACATCCCAGCAAAGGGTGTCTAAAAGTTACATAGCTATCATTTCTAACCAGTTAAATTTTTCCTGGAGTAATCTAGGGTTCAAAGAGGAACAGGCCATCCTTTAAATCGCAGGCTAAAAGCACATTTGCAAATTAAGCAGTATTCTCGAACTGATTCTTTCAAGACAGATGCAGCTTGTTGATTAGAGTAGGTGCACTTAATTGCAGTGGGGAAAAGAAAGTAGAAAGAAAGAGAAACATGACTAAGGATAAACTTGAAGAAATTTTCTATTGTCAGAAAATACCGTAATATCCTGAAAGCTGAATAGACAACCTTTTATTTCTCTTGCTGCACAGGCAGTGAAGGGTGTATGTTTGTTTCCAAAGCAAAGACTGTGTGAGCCTTTTTGGGATTTCAATTATTCAGGAATAAGAATTTTGCATAGCTCTTATCTTAAAACATTAATATTTACCTGTGAGGTAAATTGCAAGGTCCTAAAGCTGGGTCAGGGCAATACCAGGCACAGCTACAGCCTGGGCAGAGAAGAGATTCAGAGCAGCCCTGTGGAGAAGGACTTGAGGGTGTTGGTTGATGAGAAAATGAACATGAGCAGGCTTCAGTGTGCGCTCGCAGCCCAGAAAGCCAACCGTATCTTGGGCTGCATCAAAACGAGCGTGACCAGCAGGTCAAAGGTGATCCTGCCCCTCTACTCTGCTTTCGTGAGACCTCACTTGCAGTATTGTGTGCAATTCTGGTGTCTTCAACATAAAAAGGACATGGAACTGCTGGCACAAGTCCAGAGGAGGGCCACGAGGATGATCAGGGGACTGGAGCACCTCCTGTATGATGATAGGCTGAGAAAGTTGGGGCTGTTCAGCCTGGAGAAGAGAAGGCTGCATGGAGACCTCATAGCAGCCTTCCAGT
>WYDI02038181.1:0-25379 GCA_009867235.2 Psittacus erithacus | reverse complement strand
TTGGTGTCATCGGCAAACTTGCTGAGGGCACACTCAATCCCACTGTCCATGTCACTGACAAAGATGTTGAACAAGACTGGTCCCAACACAGGTCCCTGAGGGACACCACTCATTGCTGGTCTCCAACTGGACATTGAGCTGTTGGCTGCAACTCTTTGCATGCAGCAAAAATCTGGGTATTAAAGTCATTTGCTTTCAGCAGACTGTTGAGAATAGCATGTGTTAACATATGGGTACATGTAAGCCAATACATCATGACTCAATACTACGTAGTAGTTCCACATTATTATCAGGGAAATAACTGGATAAAATATTAACAAATTGGGTACTGTAAGACTTTCCTGCATAGTTGATTCCCTGGAAAAATCTGAAAATTTATAGTCACCCCTGCATCTGAACATCTGCAGGGAATGCAAGAAACCCAATGGACTGGGTTTGCTCTTCACAGCTGTAGGCTTCAGATTTTAAATGTGGTTTTACTACTCAAGTAACACATATGATATATGCATTAAAAGGCAGTTTTCCAATAAGAGAGTTTCTTTGCAATGGATTAAACCCAGCTAATGTTAAAGTTTGCCTAGCATGCTAATGAGCTAGTATTAAATTTTACTTAGCATGTTTCTGCTTTCATGGGTGCAATGGGCCTCTATTGTAGGTAGTTTTGAGAAAGTTAAGTTTCTTATTTAAAAGAAAAAGCAATGTTGAAAGGCATTTTGAAAAGGAAATGTCCAAAGACCTGAAGTAAAATATTTTGGTAGTAGCAGAGAATTTAATGGTCTTTCATATTTTTAAGCCTGTTTTCTTGAACATTTTTCTACGCGTGTAAATGTGCCATTAGGCAAGTTATCTGTATGTTGTCATGAGAAAATGATTAGATGTCCCATGTTTTGCCACATAAAAGGATCATCACTGTTTCAGTGGGCCTAAAGCTGTCTTGTTTACATGCTTATTTGAAATAAGGTTTTCCTATATCCTGGGTTCTTATGGCTTAAGTATAGCAGCAAGGAAATGTAAGACATCCTAGTCCAATGTTTCTATTAGGTTTTGTCTAGTTTTTTTGAATTCAGAAAGAGAAACCAGAATTCTGTGCTGTGAATTTTGGCAGATGCTAATTTCCTAGCTTTGTGGATCTACTTGGTTGTTGATGGGAACTAGGGGGTAAGTGGTGTATCAAAAAATCAAGTGAATTAGAACTGGCAAGGTCTCCTGAGTTTTCAGAACATTTCTTTAAAAAAATGTATTATGAAATACAGTGCTTTCTCTGAGTTATTGCACCCTGAGAGTTAGATCTGGGATAGTTAATAATGTTAGAACAAAAATCTTGCAAAATCAAAGCAATGTCTTTGTTTAGTAACTTTAATGTTTGTACTTCTAAAGCCAAGTGTATTCAAAAATAACTCAGAGACGAAAGTCTTGGTGGACTTCTATAGTTTTACTGGGTGTACATGGCAGGAGTAGGGTGTGATGGGAGGCCATGTTGTTCTGCCCTGGACAGGTTGGTTCCAGCTGGCTCCAGCAAATCAAGTGCAGGGCACCACAGGTGGTGGCAGTGCTAGGTAAACACGGTTAAAGTGCAGAAATGCTTATCAGTGGTGTCTGAGATAGGAGTGGGGGGGAAAGTGAGAGAAACACTCCTTTGAGCACCTAGGTTGAGAGCTGGAGGAGGGGGAAGGAGGTGCCTCAGGCAGTAAGCAGATATCCTCCACAGCCTGTGGGTACAGCACAGTGCAGCAGCCATTTCCGTGCAGCCTGTGGAGAGGACCAGACCAGATGTCCATGCTGTGACCTGTGGAGGACCCTATCATAGCAATTGGATATGCCCTGAAGAAGACTGCAGACTGAGGAGAGTCCATGCTGAAGCAGGTTTATCCTGAAGGACTGCAGTCATGGAGAAGTGCCATGCTGGAGCAGGGCAGAAATATGAGGAAAAAGCAGCCGAGTTAAAGCATTACAAACTGAATGCAGCCCTAATTTCTCATGCCCCTGTGCATGTTTTCAGTTTTGTCTTTGTTTCTTAGCATTCTACTGTAATTGGCAATGAATTAAATTAATTTTCACCAAGTCGAGTGTGTTTTGCCCATGATGGCTGTACGTAAGTGATCTCCCTGCCTTCATCTTTACCCATGAACTTTTCATCTTACCTTCTCCTCCACCTGTACAGCTGAGATAAAGGGGTGAGAGAGCAGCTGGGTGCAGGTCAGGCAGCCAGCTGTGGTCAAACCACCACGGTAATCTAGAGAGTCATTATAGACGTAGCTTGTGATTAATCTGTATGTTTGAAAGAACAAGAAGGGGCAAGGGTTGTTCCTAGGTAGGAGTCCTTTGCTGTCTGTACTCAAATTCTGGGAAAGGAAGAAATCTGTAAAGGAAAGTACAGTGCTAATGCTAATTCAAGGGAAAGAATGTTAAGAAAGGATACAAGGAGGAGCAGTCTATTTGGAACTACAGTGTTTAGGCTGTATTTTGAAAAATGAGCAGATCTGTAGATTTTGCTTTGTGGTAGCTGCTCTGAACATTTTTTTTGTGGAGGAAGTGGTAGTTTGTTCAGGTACAGTGTAGTTGGAGGATTTCATGAAGTTGCAGAAGGGACACTTTTCCATGAATTCCATGGAGATAGTGGAAAATCCACAAACTAGAGGATAGGTTGTACTTTGCATTGTAGGAAAGTAACACCATTTATGTTGGAAAAGACTGTGTATTCAGCTCTGTTGAGCTGAGAAACACTGGTAATAAGAGTGGCTTTTATCTCATTTTTCAGTGTATAACTTTTCATGTCCACTTTTATAAGAGGCATTTAAGTTGCAGTTGGTGGAGATTGATACCTTTAAAAGATTTTTCAGGCTTGTGTTTTTGAAGGATGTTTGCAGGTATTCATCGGAGTGACATTTGAGTACTGTTCCATCAGATCTGACTTCAGGGTGATTTCTTTGTATACACATCCTACTTGAAAAAAAAGAAAAAACAACAACAACAAACCCAAAACAAAACAAAAAAACAACCACCCAAACAAAAAAACCCACCAAAAAAACCCCCAACCTCAAAACCACTTGTAAGCACAGGTTACAGCATTTGCATCAGTGGAATATATGTGAAAAAACCACTTTGCATTTATATAGAAAGAATAATCTCAAGTCAGTTTTACTTATATAAGGCATTTCTCTGTGTGTTTGTTTGTTTTGTTTTGTTTTTTGGTGTTTGGTTTTTTTAACCTGAGGATAAGAATTTTTAATAGCTGTAGATATTCTGATGTAATGCATATAAGTTTTGGCTATTTTTTAAGAAAAACTTTCAGTTTTATTAGAAAAACTTGAATGGATTTTCCTGGTTTTCAGTTGGTACCTTTTGATTGACACCATCCTTAAGCCTATCTGGAGAAAGAATTAAAAGTTCCATTAGCCTGCTTTGAGCTGCAGTGAGAGAGGGGTTATGGGGGCCACTGGGTTTCATGTTTTAGCTTAAAGGTACTACTAAAGTATTTGCTAGTGGTAGAAAGCTAACTAACTGATCACCAGAGGAAATTGGATCTTTGAGCTTTTCTCCTCAAGAGAATTTTGTAAAACCTACGTAAGTAAATCAGAATGCATTGCTTTGCAAAATGTCTTTTCTAAAGCAACAATTTCTCATAGTTTTGCACTAGTTCTGTTAGAGGGAATAGTGTGAATAGTACTGAATACTTGCCTTCATTGTAAACTTACTTTTTATGAATAAATTTTTTACATGATTCTATGGCTGTGATAATGGTCCACAAAAAGTAAATAGTGTTCTAGCAGGATGAATGAAAATTAGCTTTAGAGATTTTACAGAATCTGGCTTAAATATGACTTAAATTTAGAAATCCAAGAATTGTATCCAGCAGCTGGACAGGTTTTCACATTTACCCAGGGGCAAAAGCAATGTGCAGCTATACTAAATTTTTCTTAATCTTGTATGAAAAAAACCCTTTTTGGCATCACGGAAAGCAACAAAAAAGTGCTCTGTCATAGCTTCTGAGGTCAGTAGCTTTGTGCTGATGAATTAGGTAAGTAGGAATGCTTGTCTTGGTTAATATGTTGTTAGTGTATGGAACAGTGCAGTTATCTTCATAGCAGTAAAGGGTATTGTTTGGTTAACAACCATGAACCATGGAGCTAGGTTTGATAACAGCCACTATTGCGTTTATGTTAGTGACATTCGTGTCTGAGAGAGAATGATAGTTCTCATTTTCTGTTAGCCTCCGTTGTTTGTCTTGTGTGCTAGTGCCCCTGCTCAGTATCAATACAACAAGCCTTAAAAATTTTAAAATAAATGCACCGCAGGTGATTTTTAGTTACGCAATGGGAATAGCAGCACAAACACACTTTAATGGTTGCAATATGCAGACTTGAGTTTGGTGTACTGTGAACCGCCATGGCTTTCCTCTATAGGATAAAAAAGCCTTTTAAAGAACTGAGAAAGCAAGCAAAAGTTTCTTCCTTCAAGGGTTTGTTTTTTGTTTTTTGTTTCTTTCCTTTTTTGCTTGGGTTTTTTTTTTTTTCCCTTTATAGAGTACTCTTGAAGGTTATGAAGTCTATAAAACCACTGAATATTCCCTGTGTGATTTGCCTCAAACGCTTTTGAACCAGTATTTTTCAAGCAGATAATGCTGTGAGGCGTGTTTCATGAATTCCTCAGGCCTGAGAAGGGTTTTGTTGCAGGGCAGCCAGGTATGACTCATGAGACCTGAACTGGCTACAGACTTCCTCAGTAACTGTAGCCAAGTAAATGTTTCTTCATGTAAACTGCTCTTGCGTCTTTAGAGTGTAAGAGCTAATATCAGTTTGTTTTACGCGGAAAATCTGGGACTCTTGAATACTTGCAATTGCCTTTGTTTCAGCTGGATTCTCTGCAGGGGACTTGAAAGAAAGGAAAGGGTCCTTGGGGTTGCTGGAGGCCTATTTCTTGCAGCTTTTTCTTGCATGGAATTATGATTTAGCTGCTTGGGTTTGTTTTTTTGTTTTGTGTTGTTTTTTTAAATGCTGGCTCTAGAAGTTGCTTTTTGTGTGCACACAGGCTGCCTCTGCTGCAGGTTCTTGAAGTGTGCCCAGCTTGCCTTTAAAAATGCTATAAAGGTTTTCAGGTGCTTCTGTTCACAGTGCCACAGGTCAGCCTGGGATTTGTTCCCTGGTGCCTTCTTGATCTGTGTACTTAAGTTGCTTGAAGCTGTTGCGAGTTGGGGGTGTTAGGAAAAAGCAGCTGAAGTTCTCCAATGTGCTTTAGATCATGAAGGTAGATAGTGAACTCCTACTTGCTTCTTGCTTACCTGCATGACTAAAACATTCCTCTTTGTCTTACCTTTCTTGTGAGAGGGCAGTAGAACATATCCTGGCCTCAGCAGAAGTCCTTAGCTTGTAGGCAAAAATCCCTGTTTATCCTCCAGTGCCTTAGGCAGCTGGCTAAGAACTGTACCATTTCATAATCACTTCTGAGCACAAGGAGGAAAGCAAACACTAGGCTAGAAAGGGTGAACCTAAGAAAAAGGAGTCTTAAATGAAATACGTCTAGATGTGCAGGGAGAAAGTATAAGGAAGAAGAATTTAAAAACTTCCAGCTAGTGTCAGGAGAAACTCAAACTGGTCTGAGGAGGATGTTAAAAGCAAAAAAGACAGACCAGAGAAGTCATGAATAACACTTTGCGGTCTCTGCTAGATGCAGCTACAGCAAACAATAAAAGTGTGTATAGCAAGAGGAGAAACAAGGAAATTTGTCCATAGCTCAGTGGGGATGAGAATGTGATAGGTGATACCAAAAAGTTACGTATTGAAGCTTGCCAAGTTATGAGTGAAGATGAACTACAAACTCATTCCTGGTTGAGAAGGAGTTTATCAACAGCAACTCGATTTGTCCTGTGTTAAGGCAAGAATGGGTCACATGTCATTCAGGTGGTTTATTTACTCTTGGTAAAATGCATATTAGAGAACTTGCCTTTCATGTTCAGTTAATGGAGGGTTCTTATGGTAATGCCTGTCTTTAAAAAAAAACCAACAAAACCAACTAAAAACCAACAAAAACAAACAAACAAACAAAAAACCCAAACAAACATACACAGAGAAAAAAGGAGGGGAATGGATCTAATTTCAGTTGTCAAAAATAAGGAAAAGGCATTTAATAAGTACTATAAGGTGCTAAATAGGTAGCATGCATCTGTTGTCTGTCAAGCAATTCAGGTGTCAGCTGCCTAACTTCCTTTTGGAGCAGTATTTAGGCTTGTTAGTGAATATTTCTTACCTTTAAGCAACTTGTCTAACAGGACCACCTGATTAGCTAGCTTTTTTTGTAACATGGAACTGCACAGTAAACTGACTGTAACCCTAGACCTGAGTTTTAGGTAGCCTACTCTCTTAACTATAGGAAATGCAGAAGTACTCATGTAGTGAATGCCCATGTTTAAGGTTTTAGCTAGACCTCAAGGAAAACATTTTCCTCCCAATGTTAGCAATAAGGTGTTGATTTTCAAGCAATTAAGAGTTGCTATGCAAAGAATGGGAGTACGGAAGTCTGCTTTTGAAAAAGTCGATGAGGTGATGGTCTTAATTCGCATTAGAAGGTGTTCAGATTAGAGATAAGGAATGGGGGAAGCAAGGATGGTTGTGCTCTGAAGTAAGTTTTGTATGGAAGTGCGGAATGAGTAGTACTGCAGGCTTTCAAGATGAATTTTGGCAAGTCTTTCTTATAGCGTGCAACTGTTCCTAGAGGGTTTCAGAAAGCAAGATTGAGCAGAAGAGCGCTGTCATGGCAGAAAAAACTTTGATAGCTTTTTCTTGTACACTTGCTTTTTGGGTGATTTTTTTGGGAGTACCTTCCATTGTTGTAGACGCAGGTATTCCACCGCATGGCTAAAGGAGGGCCTGGCACATGGGTGATTGGGAACAGGCGTATGAGCCTGACTCATTGATACAGCAGGTTTGCTACCCTAAAGCAGTTAAGCATCTTTCTCATATATAGTAATAATAATGTAGCAAATGCAGTTTGAAGAAGAGGGGCCTGGACTAGAATACTTCATGTCCTATAGTGGGTTAACATGGCAAGGTTTTGACAGTGGGGGTGCCTACTGGGGTGGCTTCTGAGGGGAAGCTGCCCCCATATCTGGTAGAACCAGTTCTGTCTTGCTCCAAGATGGACCTGCTGATGGGCAAAGCTGACTTGATCTGCAAAGATGGTAGTGCCTCTGCAATTTAAGAAAGGGTAAAACCTACTGTGCTCCAGCAGCTGGAGAGAGAAGAGAGAATATGTGAGAGCCACAATTCTGCAGACACTGGGGCCAGTGCAGAAGGAGGGGAGGAGGTGCTCCAGGTGCCAGAGTAGAGATTCCTCACCCACGGTGAGGCAGGCTATGCCCCTGCAGCCCATGGAGGTCCATGGTGCAGCAGATACCCACCTGCAGCCCACAGAGGACACCACACTGGAGCAGGGGGATCCCCAAAGGAGGCTGTGACCTGTGGGAAGCCCGTGCTGGAGCAGGCTCCTGGCACGACCTGTGGCTCTGTGGAGAGACAAGTCCGCACTAGAGCGGGTTTGCTGCAGGACTGGTGACCGCGCAGGGGACCCACGCTGGAGCAGTCTGAAGAACTGCAGCCTGTGGGAAGGACTCGTGTTGGAGTTCATGGAGGACTGTCTCCCATGGGAGACACACTGGAGCAGGGGAGGAGCGTGAGGAGGAAGGAGTGGCAGAGGTGGACAAGCTGCTGTTCCTAGCCCCCTCTGCTGCTGGGAAGGAGGAGTTAGAGAAAATCAGGAGTAAAGCTGAGTCTGAGAAGAAGGGAGGTATGGGGGAAGTTGCCTTTAAATTTGGTCTTATTATTCTACTCTGATTTGATTGGTAATAAACTAATTTTCCCAAGTCAACTCAGGTTTGTCCATGACAATAATTGGTGATTATTGTCCCTGGCTGTCCCTGGCTCATCTTGACATATGAGCTTTTCAACATACTTTCTTTCCCCTTTCCAGTTGAGGAGGGTAGTGGTAGAGCAGTTGTGGTGAGAGCATGGTGTCCAGCCAGGGTCAACCCACCACACATCCCTTCCTACATCCCTGTATTCTGTGGTTCAGTGAAGGCAAAACAGTGTATAGAACCATTTTGAAAGTTGTTTGATTTGAATTAACTTGAGGTGGTCAGGTATCAAGTAATCAGTTGCTGCTGCTGTTTGATTGTCACTTTTGTTAGTTGCTGGTGTGTGTGGATTTTTTTTTAATTTTCCCCAATGGGGAGTTAAGATTTCTTTAAACTAAACTTAGGTTCAGATGCCTGACCAAATATGTGAAGCTTTAAAAAAATGAAACTTCATGTACTTTTGTTAAACTCTTCCTAGCTGTTTTTTTATTTGGTAGTTTGGCTTCTGTTGTGCTTTCCTTCCTCTTTTGTATATTTAAACAAGAAAGATTGTGTATTATGTGTAAATAGGATAACTTCCAGGTCCTTTGAAAATAATTCTCACTTGTACTGCACTGTGCATGACAACAAATGAGACTTGCTTCTAGGTTTTCTTTTGTGGAGTATTTAATGAGTGATCCACAGTGCCTTAGTTGTCTGCAAAGACAAATGTATTTGCAGTGTGGTTCTTATATTATAAAGGATATTACTAACATGTAATCATCTTTAGCATCTGTAATCTATGTATGTGGTCCTTCAGGTTGTGTTATTTGCCATAACCTCAAAGCCTCTTAGCTTCCTACAGTTTTTTGCATGTGTAACTTTTTTCTTTGTGTTACAATTCAAAAAGGTTTTCTGCTTTTATGTGTGTTATGTTTCCTTATGAGTAGTTTTCAAGGGTGGGGGTGGGGTGGGGAA
Source organism: Psittacus erithacus (assembly GCA_009867235.2). Taxonomy (NCBI): domain Eukaryota; kingdom Metazoa; phylum Chordata; class Aves; order Psittaciformes; family Psittacidae; genus Psittacus; species Psittacus erithacus. The sequence goes on along the minus strand of WYDI02038181.1, from coordinate 16,576 downwards.
TGTTGTGCTCAATTGGATGTTTTCTGAGAAGTAGCTTTGAATGGACAGTACCAGGGCATAGGGCAGATTAGATCGTTTTGTTTTCCTGCACTTTCCTTCCAGATTCCTTGTAACGCTAATAAAAGCTTTTTAGTATTTAAGGCATGTGAACTGAAAGTTAGAAGGATTTGAGTGGTGACATTAGAAAGGATTTAGTGTTGCTCCCAATTGTCTTAGATGGTGAAAATAGTTGAGGCAGAGGATGCCATAGTTTCCTTTAGTTCCTGCTCTTAGTTGTCATTTTTCTGTAGTCTACTTTTATGGTTCAATCTTGATGCTATTTGCTATGATGTATGTATTCCATCTAAAAATCAATACTGCTAACAATAACCTTAGTATTTTTTTTCTGCTTTGAAATAAAAAATGTATATGAAAGTTGTATTTGCTGGCTGTATCCAGTAGTTATTTTGCTACAGGATTTATTTCAGGGTGTGCAGTTTTTCTCAATGTTTGTGTGGAACCTTTTTGTGACAATTTTATTTAATAAGAATGTATTAAACAGCCTCTTCAATTTCAGAAGACTAGCATTTTTTTATTACAAGTGTATTTTCATTATTTTGAGACAGCTACATAAAATGGAGCTTAGCATAAAGGTTGAATTCAAGACTATAAACCAGTTTTTTGAATTTTGGTGTGAAAGTGTCAAAATATTCTGTGAGGGTTTGCTGATCATGTTGCTAATTTTAGCTACTCTTACACTCTTTTCTGTCATAGCCCCATGACTTTGACGAATGCAGATTTGATATTAGTGTAAACGATAGCGTTTGGTACCTCCGAGCTCAGGACCCAGACCACAGACAACAGTGGATAGATGCAATAGAACAACACAAGGTATGTTTGTTTTTTTAAATTTCCTTTCTCCTTCCTTATATCTTATGGTGCTTGTGAACAGTTTTAAGCTTCCCTATACAGTCATTAAAATGCTCTAGGTATTTATGACATGTAAAAGCTGTGAGATTGAAGCTGTGTTTTAAATATGTTTCAAAGGAATTGAGTTACTTGTTCTTTGTAGGTAAGAGTTCAGAGAACAGGGAGCTAACAACTTTGTGAGCCTTTTCTTGAACTCTCTAGCTTGAAAAAGAAAAAGCCTGCCTTAAGTTTGAGTGACTACTTAATGGTTTTGTCTGTTATTTCTCACTGATTATTGAATTGTTTCTTATCTGTTCTCAATGTTAAACTTGTTAGTCTTGAAGTCAGTTGTCCTGGGGTATTGTTCTGGTTTTAGGCTCTTCTCTGTCATCATTGGGCTGCTTTTACTGTGTCTGGCTTTTGTCTCCTTATCTTTTAAGGCCATACTATTCATCAGTATTTTGATTTGGCTTTCCTGATCCATTCCTTATGTCTTCCAGTGAACTCAGTTATTTTCATTTTATCTAAAGAGGTTAATGGCCAGGTATTTTTAAAGTACATAGCATATGAAACATCCTTTGTTTCTCAGGTACAAGATAGGCACTGTGCCAAGGTATTGAGTTTAACTACAATACCTAGCACAATGCAATTTCTGCATCCAAATTACACAGGTGCTACTGGAATACAAATTAATATAGATGTCTAAGTAGGTATTTTTACCTCCAGCTTCTTGAAGTATTGCTTACTTAAGTACTATGTATAATTAGGAAGTTTTACCTTTTACTGGACAATCCTTACAATAAGTACTACATGCTCTTAAATTTGAAGTCCTGCCTTTTCATAATGGTTCTCTTAAAAAAAAATAAATTTAATCTCAATTACAATATTAGTCTATTTATAGCTTGCCGTCTTGCCTTTTCTGCTGCAGAGGTAACATTAAGACATGCCAAATTTAAGTTGCAAAACCAGAATTCTTCTCTGTAGAGGAGTGAAAAAAATACAAAGCTAACCACAGAGTACTCTTTAGCCAAAAATACTGCACTTTGTTACTGTTGCAATATCTCAGAGAAATGTCTCCAGAACATACTGAACAAGCTGCTGCGTTACACATCCGTAGAGCTGGCATTTCAACAGCTGTTTTGCAGGCATGGGAGCCTTCAGGTAAGAGGTTTGTGGGACCATAAAACTTGATAACCCTGGGCTAAAATTCACGCTAAGTTTTGTGAATGATTCAGCTGGTGAGATGCAGAACTTAACCAGAAGTCTGGATAAACTAAAATGCAGGCTGTGTCATTGCGTGCTATCATGCAGGAATGAATGAGGAAAGCCCCCAAATCCTGCCTTAAAATCTGCTTTACACAACCTAAAAGGGAGGAGTTTTTCATGTTGTTCTTTCCCTCTTCTAAGGTTGCCCTTAACTGTAGCTGAGTTCTGAGCTGACAATTTTACATGCTCACCTACTTAAAATATGGAATCTCCTTCTCAGGTAGTTAATGAGCGCTGAGGAGCGCTGTTTCTAGCATTCCAAAAGTAACTTCCCTTTGTGAAGAATACTTATTAATTATATAGTTTTTCCACTTAAAAAGAGGCAAGCAGATTCTTTTAATATTGGTTTCAGTTTGAACAGCTTAAACTTCCATGCTTTGCAAGAATTCAGTAGTTGTTTAAAAAAGAAATAAATCATACAAGATATGTCTTCACATTTGAAGGAGTAGAATGAGAGGTTTCTTAGATAATTCCACTACTCAATTTTTTCTGTATTCACTTAATATCAAGAGAGGGGTAATGAGTACCTTTTTCATTATTTTATTGAAGTTGTTTACAAGTAGGAAGTGGAAATAAAATTTTCTGTGTATGCTGAACTGACAGGAAATAGTTCAGTTTGTATCTTGCTGTCCTAACGTAATAGCACTGAACTTGACTGTTCCTATTCTGATGGCTTTTTCAGTATGTGTAGCTTGCAGTTTCATGGCTGTTTAACACTTTTCAGTTTGTTGTATGCACGTTTTTGCTCTGTAGTGTCTAGAGTATTTGAGACAAATAGCATTTGGTTTCATTCTTAAATGGAGAGGGAAAAATGGCACTTCTAAATAAACCATCAAATCGTTTAATATATTAAAGCAATACATTATTTAAAAGCATTCTCTTTGTAGTATGCAACACCATGATCAAGGCAAGGAAAATGCCGAAAGGTAATGCAATCTTGTAACAATTGCTTTGGCTCAAGTTAGAAGTATGTAATTAAATCTCAGAAAATTGTCAGTAACGTGCATTTTTTTTCCAGGGCAATATTCTGTTGTCTTCATAGTACAGTAGCAACTTCATATGATAAATCTTGTAGGTGTGGAAGTGCACCTGCTCCTACTAATTGTTCCTACTAAAATACATAGCAATCTTATCAGCAGAAGCCTTGGAAAAGTGCTATATGCACATAAATAAATGTTTGATATAATTAAACGTAAAACAGAAATGTCCAAATCCAGTTTTCAGTCTGGGCATTATTAATGTTTCTTTAATAATGTCTCCAAATGTCTTGTTTCTGTATTTTCCCAAATTGATAGTGATAGGGTAGTGCTATATCCTATAATTTATATACAACTTTGAAAGAAAAATGTGCTGAGAAAATGTGCTGCTTCTTAATAACATTGATAGGATGTGAAAAATAGAGTGGAAATTAATCCCATTTTTTATTTGAATTTGTATGAAGAATGCTTTGATGATTCTTAGTTTTAGTAACTTTTCACCCATCCTCTAATTTTCTTCAGCTCTTACGGAATTTTTATATCTAAGCATTTGATTGAGAGAGGAGATGGGCTTTTATAAGGCAAAAAAACCCATTTGACTGAAAAGTTCAGGTTTTTGTCTGCTGGCTTTGAAATTTTCTGAAGGAACTTTCCAGGTCTGTTTACCAAAACTCAAGCAAAAGTTCCTTGTCAAGCTGTTGTTACTTAATAGAAATTGTTTTTATTTGAGAACTAAGTTCTTGAACAGACATAATAATTTGAATAAAATTGAGAGAGAAAATTGTTTCCTTTACTAAGCAGTCATTTTGATGGAGTGTACTGCTACAAGAAGTACTTTCTTTTTGTTTGTTTTTTAAGCTCTTTGTTGCTTACTGAGTGGGTGGGTAGCTCTGGTAGGCTGCTTAAGCTGTTTGTTAACAAAACTATGTTTGTGAGACTTACTGTAGCATGTCACAAGGTTGTTTAGAGTATGAAAGATGGACTGAAGCTTTATGACTGCCTCATTGTGTTCCAAACAGAGAAAACGCTGATCTAAAATTAATTTTATATTGAATTTGAGTATATGCAGACTTAGAAAAACTTTCTACTTAGCAACACTAATGGGTAGCTGGTAGCTGAGAAATGTAAAATGTCTAATGTTTGAGCATAAAAGCTATTGGTTTGCTGCTCTTTTTTTATCATTGAATTGTCTTTTTATTATTGAATAATTACTAGATTAAATACTTACTAATATTTAAGTATTAAGGAAGTATTCAGGACTTATACTTAAGTCCTAGATACTTACTAGATTAAATGTTTCAAGTACACCTTCTAAAAGGCTTGTTGATCTCTGTGAAACTGAGGAGGGAAAAGTCTAAAGCAGTGGTAAGACCCTCAATGAGGCAAATGAGGAAATAGCTGATGTGTAACCAGGAGTAATGTACTGAGCAGATATTTATCTGTAAAATGCCTGGCTGCAAGGGTGTGTATTGTTAGGAAGCTTGTATATTCTCCTACCCTAAGAGACAGATATATGATGGTTAATGACCTTTTCTTAGATGGATCTAATGGCCATTTATATGGCTGAAGAACTCAGGACTAGATAAGGGTTTCCACATTTTGGTTTAAAAACATTGATGGTGCATGAGCACCAATGCTTTTGTTGATGCTTTTGAAAAGCTACTCTCTTACTTTATAATGTGTTGAAACAGTGACTCCAGACTCCAGGTCTGTATTGTGATTTGAAAGTGGAATATGAAATTTCTAAGCTAACATTAGAAAAACCAGCTTAAATATTGATAGTTCTGTACTATGAGGAAAATGTTGGTTTACCTATGGAGAATATGTTTTCACTCTTTATTCTCTACCCTGGTAGTGTAGATAGTTAATTTACAAACTTGCATTACTTCCCAGAGGTGTAGATGAGGGGAGTGAATTGCTGTTTACTGTGGGAACCATCTGATAATTAAGCTTATTTTGAGCAAATTAACTTGAACTCCTGAGATTCAGGTAGTGATTTTTTTTTTTGTAATTTTAATCTAACACCTGAGTTGAGCACTTGATGGGAATTTGTTTAGAAATGAAAGTTTCATGAGAAACTCTGCATTGGCTTGTTTAGGTTTGTTCCATCTAGTTTTATTTTTTCACACAGATTCTGCATGTGCTCATTATTGGCTTTGTGACTCTTCAGCAGAATGAGTTAACGTTGGTTTAAGTTTTGAATTTTGAAAATCTTGTGTTTATCAAACCGAAATGTTTATTGCTGAACTTCTTACAAAACCTCTCTTCCTGTCAAACTGGAAAAGGTCATTCTGCAGAGGGATATCTAGGTGCCACCAATTTTGACATGGAGGGAATAGGTAGGTTCCCTTCATTTTGCAGTCCTGAGGTACAAAGTGTTACTATCTAGAGCAGGACGCGTTAATTTTGAAGTCTGTGGAAGGCATAAATTGGCTACGTTGAAGGACTGACGATTAAACACTGCAAGAGGAGGACTCAGCTAGTTAGAATAGTGATAAACAGAAACAAAAGTGTAGAAACTATAAAATGTTTTTTCTACCATTCCCCTTTCCACCCTGGTAGCTTGTGGGAAGGGGCATGGCAGCCTCAGGGGGTCAAAGGTATTTTAGCTTTTAAGTAATTTGTGAAATTATTAATATACTGCAACTTACTTGTTTGATTTCTCAGTTGTTGCACTCAGTAAGACACTTCACATCCCAGTTTTTTGCATTGCTTAAATACAGATCTAGTTAAGATGGTGAAAAACCAAAAAGCTGGGTTTGGCAGTCTAGTGAAGTCAAATTTAGGCATAAGTATTAGAACAGTTGGTTCATATCCTTTATTAAACACCGATACATTTTGAAACAAGTGAACTAGAATTAGGGCATTGAGTTTTGAGACAGTTATTTCCTGAATGTGGATCCTAGGTTATGGATTAATTTAGAAAACTGCAAGGCAAACTTTAAATGGCATAATTTTGATTGGAGTTAATAAAGGCACTTCAGAATATTGTTTTAGAAAAAAAAAAAAGCACCAACAAACAACAACATAAGGCAAGCAAGCAAAAAATAAAAACCACCCAAAACCAAAAACCAACAAATTGAAACCAACCAACACAAGAAAACCTAAAAAAAAAAAAAAAAAAAAAAAAACCAACCAACCAAACCCCGACAAACCACAAATTGCCAGTTTGAAGTTTTCACAAAATGCTTCTTAAAACAATTAAAGTGTGGCATTTAGACTCATTAATTTTACCCTTTCTCTTGTCAGTGTACTATTCTGGCCTTCTGTCTATGGGTTATTTGTCTTACAAACTCAAGTGTAAGAGGTTAGGCAGGAGTAACTTTTTCTGCCTCAGAGAAAACCTTGAATTCCCCTTCCAACTTGATAAGCACACAGAGCGCCTCAGTTCCCTGTGTTTTGTTCTGTAACTGAAATGCTTCACTGAGCTCCAGGTGCACCTACCCATTCTTTCAACCTAATAACTGCCTTAAGAGTTTTTGCATTAACAATACTTAAACTCAAGCTTTTGTTTGAATACTGAATGTAAATATTGATCTGTGAGATTATTTTTAGTTAGCTGTGCTAACAGAACATTGAAAAATGCTAATGGAGGTAGTTTTCCCATACTATTTTATTAACAATAGATATCAGAGCAAGATAACTTGGTCAGAAACCAGTATCAGAGTTCTATTTTATGAAAAATATAGCTCAGGTGATCACAGCAAAGGAGGACTACAGAAGGTTTGCTGAGGTCTGAAAAGGAAAAAGAATGTGGCTCTCTAATCTATTAATATGTTGGCATTTCATCCTAATACCAGTTCCTATGTCCCTGCTTCCCTTCCATACCCTTTCACAAATAAGACTAACTTAGGTGGAAGCAATAGTGCAGATGAAGGAAAGCACAGGAGGTAGGAGAGTAGGTAAATATTGTTTAACTTTGGTTTTATTTTTCAAATTCAGAGTGAAATTGTAGGAGGGTGATGATAAGGCCTCATTTTTAATCTGATGGTATTGGTGGCTGAAGGGTTGGAACAAGTTTCTTAAGTAGTCTTGGTGTCAGCTATTGTTCCCAATCATATTCAGTTGGGTTGCCTTGCCTGATGCCCTGCAGCACATCAACAAAGTCTAAATTCTTGTTTGATCCAGACACTTTGGATTGTGTAGAATACCAAATTAGTTTCTGTGAGATATTTGTCACTCCAGAAGCTAATGACCCACTCTTACTCTGTACTTGCAAGGTGCTGACTTGCAGCAGCAGTGGGACTTGCCTGAGAGGATGCCGGAGAACAGCATTCAGATGTCTGTTGAGCTGTAAAAAGTTGTTACTTTTTTAAGAGACTTAAATTTGTAGTCAAGCTGCTGATTTGAAGAAGCATGTTTAAAGGTGTTGCAAAAACACGGTGTATTAGTTTGTGACTAGAAATCTGTGATCTGTTGCTTAAACTTATGCAGGAACTTTGATGTATTCTTGTTACTGTTTGATCACTATTTTATGTTGGCATATAATATATAAATTAAGTTCTTGTGTATTCTTGTGTATTCGTTTGACATCTCCCCTCAAAGCGGACTTTGAAGCATTTGCAGAAATACTTCCTGATTATTAAACAAGAAAATAAGTCCAAGCATAGTCTTAACTCTGCTTTAATGAGCTTGCTTATTTTGGATTTTGGCCTGAATCTCAGACTAAAGTGGGAAATAGACAGGAGAAGGATGCAGCTGTCTCAAGTCCAAGCACTTTGTCTAGCTTTTCAAGTTCATCAGTGAATACTGGATTTTCCTTTTTGCTCTTCAGTGACATCTGACTGCTATAGGTATCAGAGGAGAAGTAAACTAAAGGGCCGCCCATAAGGAAGAGTCACAAAGTTTATCATAATTCTTCCCTTAATATGAAGTAAAGTCACCCTTATTAGATGATGTTTGTAAGTTAGACTGGTAAGTGTTGTAACAGTTATTTTAGTCTGTTTCTTCTGTTAAAGGGACTTCTTGCCATCCTCATCATATCTGAGGTTTACTTTATAGAGTATTATTGCATTCAATCTAGAGAGATTATTCTCTTCATCTTTGCAACACTTAAGATTTCTTGTCTTTTTCTGTTTTGTTAGAACAGCTCCCCATTTCTCCATTGTTGGTCATATGGGCGTCATTTATAAATCTCTGATACCTTGTAGGGCTCTCTTCCAAGCTCAGTCCACATCTTTGCTTGATGTACAGCACCAAAACTGGACTTGGTATTCTTACTGAGGATCCTACAGATGTTGTATAGAATGTAGGGTTATTTTGTGGGTCTCGTAGACTACCCTGTTTTGTCATGATGTTGGGTTTGGTTTTTTTTTTTTAACTTTCTGAGCTTAAGAACTACTAAATCTGATTGATCTCTCAAACTGTCTGCCTATTGTTACCTGTCCTTTTCTTGTGCACTACAGTATTTTCTATAGCCAAGTAAACCTTAAACTTCCTTTTTCTGCAGCATATGGAATTTTACATGTTTGCTGCTCCTCTTTCAACTTCAGTCTTCAAGACAGCTCTGCTGTCTTGAGTTTTGGTTTCTTTCCAATTTTGTGCTCCTTGGGTTGGGTTCAGTTTAAAGTGGTTACACTGCTCCTAGTACTTTCAAAGGCACAGAGGCTAGCTAGATGAAGAAAGGCTAGATCATTTAGTGGTATCTTAGATGATAGCTGAGCTTGCTTGTTATTCTGTTGGGATCTGCTAATCTGTGTCTGAAACTGTATACATATGTTTACTTAAGATAATCTTGAATATCTGTATCCATGAAATCTGTGATCACTGTCTGCTGTATTTTCCTAATCAAGAAGTTTTCTCCTCCATCGACTCAGAACATTGACAGGTAGTCTTCAGGTCTTGAACTGCGTCTGTCAAACTGCTACCCCCAACAGTAGTGAACTTGGTTGGGGTAGTTTATTCCTGTTTTTCCCTTAAATTAGCTTAATATATGAATTGACTGGAGATGCATATGTGCATAAAGGTTGAAGTAACTTTTTAATCTCTGTATAGCCATACTGGTGAACCAGGGTGTTCTAAAGAATGCCTGCAAATTACAGGCCAAAATGCAAATTAGCAGAGCATTGCCTGGTGGCTGTAATACCATGTGAAAGAAAACACTTTGAAAAGTGTTAACTCTGTATCAAATAACATGAAAGGCATGTGACACTACTGCTAAGCTGTTCAGGGTATGTCAGTCAGTATTTTTATAATGCTGTTTAGTGAAGGGTGATGTACCTAGCTAAAGTAAAGATGGTAAAGCCAAGTCTGATGCTGAGTCCTGGAAGTGACTGGAACTGAGCTACCAGACTCACTATGCAGCTAGCTGTGCAGTAAGTAACTAGTCTTTTTTATAAACAAATGGAATTCTAGTAGTAAACTCAAATGTGTTATTAATTCACTTTGTGAACACAACTGTGGTAGATCATTTTGACAGCATATACTTTCATGTAACAGAAATAGAGTGTTGCTGTTTGTAACTGGCAGAATGATGCGCAGTAGATACAGTAGTTAAGCTCTCCCATGGCAGAGTGGCAGCGTGTTTTTGCATGGTCTCCCTGAAAAACAATATTGTTCATTGAGAGAGACTTGTGCCAAGCTTGACTTCGGTGATAAAAGCCCCTTCAAATAAGGGTAAGCTCTTGGTATCAAGAACAGAAAGTACAGAGCGGTAGTGTAGAAGTAGTGAGTAGTTAAACAGTTAAAAGCTGACCCTTGCCAAGTAGATCTGCATGCTGTTTACTCATCATTGTTACTCATCAGCTCAAACACTACTGTGCATTAACAGTGTAATAGAAAAGTCTTGGATACTCTGTATGCCTCCGTCTACCAAATGCAGTGTTCATTCTCTCTAAAAAGACTTTGTAAGGGGTGTTTTTTCTTCTTTGAGCTTTCATTACAGTAAAACTCACTGAGTTGATACTAACAGAGCAGTTACGCTCTGGCCGTAGTGAGTAGATGTTGCTTGGTCACATAGGTGGGGTGCACAGGTAGCAATAATACATGCTCAGTAACATTCAGGAAAAGTAACATTTGGGCTCTTGAGAGGCAGGCCCAGGCCCAGGAGTGTGTGCGCACGCGCACGCCCCCCACCCCCCCCCCTCCCCCCCCCACTGACTCCTGCACTGCTTCCTCCTGAGAAAGAGGAGCTCATGTGACTAAAGAGCTGGGAGAGTTCTTTTAAAAACTCTGATTTTTTTAATTCCATGTCCACTTGCCGTTATTGGAAGCTCTCAAGGTAATTCTTTTGATATATAATTTCCACTGTAGGACAGCAAAAAGATCCTTTTCTGTCTCTGAAAACAGATAATGCTTGAAACTATGCTTTTGCTATCACTTTAGTCATCTAGGTGAATGGATTTACTGCAGAGGAATCAATTCTCATACCTATCAATTCATACCTATTTTAAATGGGAGGGGGGAGAGAGGAGAAGTGAGGGGAGGGAGAGGAAAAAAGGTTTCATATTTAACTGCTAGTATTTTAATGTCCTGTATTGACTGGTATGAACACAGGCATCAGAAAATGGCAGGAGAGAATATGGAGAGAGGTATCCACCTCCCATTACCCCTGATAATCTGAAGTAGTTTGTGGAGACTTATTACTTTAAAAATTGGTGGTTTAAGTAAGCAAATACAGCTGAGGCTGCTCAGCTGATAAGAGCTACTTGCCCTGATGTATGCTACAATGCTGATAGTGAAACTACTGCTGTAGAGAAGCTGTGCTTTCAGGGGAAGCTTAGATGTTTTGCTCAAGTTATTAGCCCGTTACTGGAAATAACAAAAGTCTCTGTCTTTAAAATGGAATTAAACATCCTTTTTCAGGGAGGAAAACTAAGCTTGGGTATGTCTTACACATTTCATTATTTTAGCAATGTTGTTGGCAGGAACTCTTTAATACATATGATACTGCTGGTCATTTAATGTTACTAAACTTGTTAAGTGCACTTACTGCTGGAAACTGTATTTCCTGAAAAAAGACTTCAGGGGAAAGCCAGTGAATCAGCAGTTTCAGTTAACTGCACAACTGTATGCTGCAGCAAACCTAAATGCTGTCACTTCCAAACTATTGAAGCTTCCCTTGCAGGACAGGAAAACAATAGCTCTCTGTCTGTCTTGGCATCTTTTTCCCACTCTTGGTCCCATGTTTGAACAGCAGCTGTAAGTTGGAGCTTTATTAATAAGTAGCTACAGTTGAGACTGTTTAGATCTGGACTAAAGCTTTCAGTCCATTCCAGCCCAACACACTTGATTAATTATAAACAATGCAGATTGTTTCATTTTGGCCAGCCCAGTCTTTCTTTGGCTGTATGTTCCTGTTATGTTTATAGCAATCACTTCGGCTTTGAAAATAGATACTATAATTCTCTGAAGAATATGTTGCTATGGGGTGGACACCTGGGGGTCTAATTGGACATGATCTGAGCAGGAGGTGGTACTAAACAGATCTTGCAACGTAGTCATTCTGGTTCTATGATGAAAACACATTTCATACGTAGCAGTTCAGTTCCTCCTTGCTCATGTCAGTATTTTCTACTTCACAGAGAAAGGATTCCTAATTTTATGACTTCAAATGATCCTTTTTTAAGAAAGTGAAGTCTTGTTGCCTCAATTTGCTAGTTTTCAGACTTTTTAAATTAAAGATTTGGCTAAACGCTCTCTCCTGGAAGTTTTCCTTTATTCTTGTGCTCTTTGAAGGTGCAGCTTCTACTTATTTACATTCTTGTTTCTACCTGCCCCCAAATACACTAAATAAGATAAAGCAGACAATAAAATACCTATTTCATGTGTTTAGTAGTAATAGTAGGTTTGAAAAAATCTGTTGGGTAAACCTGCCATTTTGTAATGTAAAAAAAAAAAAGTGCAAAAGGTAAACAACATCAGCTATTTATACTACACTTCCCATGATCTAATCAAACAACAGGCAGGACTTAAGGTTTGTGCAAGTGTATCTAATTGATCTTCAGAGACTTACTGGGCTGGTTTGTGCTTTAATTCTTGGAAAGAGGCTGTCATGCCCGCTAAGCATGTCTTTAGCAGATCAAGAGCGTTTAGCTGACAGTCATACATAGCCTCTCAGAGTATCCATGTGGGTAGACAGGTGATGAACTTGGAATAACAATGTGCTTCACTATGTGTTTGGGCTTGATCATATGAAAAAGTCTGCAATATGTGACCTCAGGCTGCGCTTAGAAGTAAAACCTGTGTGTCATCTGGCTGGAAAGGTTTTCTGCAAGCCAGGCAGATTTATAGTGTCTCAATATAAAATACTTCCAGAAATATCTTCTCTTTTTTAGAGCCCTGTGGTACACAAGCAGTCTGCAAAATTTTCCTTCACTGTTACAGACTGTGGGATGGCTTAGTCTGTTCTGCTTTGGATGTAGGTACCATACATAGCTTCACTTTTTCTGCCATTTTTATGGCTGCTATTTCGTCATGCCACAACTGGACTATCTGTCAGAATATAAAGATCTGGTGGCACAATACGCGTTTTGTCACTGTCATGCAGAATGAGCAGGAAGCACCTTGCCTACTGTCAGGTGGGAGTCTCCCTGCCTTCACTTACCAGTGGAGTGAAATCAGCTTTTAATGTGTTGCAATTCAAAGCAGATGACAGCAAGACTATGGCCATTCTCTGTAGGTCTTGCATCACTCCCACATATGCACGTTCTGGTGTCTGCAGGGAATAGCATTAGTGTTTTGAGCAGTTTGTGAGCTCTTAAACACATGGGTGGCTTTCTCACAGTGACTTCTTCAGGGATATACTGCTGAGAACAAGCAATGGGATTAGGCTTCACAATATGTAGAGAGTACATGTGTCTACAAAATAATTTATTCTGAGGACATAATGATTAATTGTGTTTCTGCAGTTGCCTGGGCTTTTCATAGTACCATGTGCATTTAAGGCACAAGTTTCTGCAGAATGTGTTCCTGCAGCTTGCACATGACACAGTGGAACTGTCATGAAATGAAACAGTTTAGTTACTAGAAGACTGAGAATAGGTTACAAAACTGTTTATGAGTATTACACGATTCTCTAGCTAATCCTTGTTGCAGGGATGGTTTTGTGTTGTTACCCAGCGCTGCACTGGCATCCTGTATCTTGTTCATAATTTTGTACCTCTCTGGAAAGCAGTAAGAATAGAAAAAGTGACCCACAGCTCAACGCAACCTAATGATGGCCAGCAGTATTACAGTCCTGTATAAGACTGGTGATAATGCATATCTTCAAAATCTTAAGCATTTTGGACCCCAGATCCTTAGGTTTGCTTTCTTCTAGTGCACTAGAAGCAGCCTTTTGTGAGCTGTTTTTTCACAGTTCCCAGGTTTTCCTTCAAGGGCAGGGTAGGTCAGTTTATTGTAGAGGCCTGTGCTGTGCTTGAAGTTGTTTTCCTACTGTCTTGCACAACAGGGTGTTGGCTTTCAGCAAATAAAAGCAGTCTGTTTCTTTCCACATGAATGAAGAATGATAGTATGGGGGGGTTCTGGCAAATTAAGGTGAATATAAGATTTTTACTGATACGTTTAATGACATTGTGGTGGCAAAAAAACATTCTAATTACCAGAAATTAGCTTTCTGAAAGTTGCCTTGCATGAAACAATTCTGCAAACTTCTAAGTAAGCCTTCCTGTACTTAAGCATTATGAATAGGTAACTTGCTTCAAATAAAATGTCTCTGTAACACTACTGCATAACTTTTTATGGATTTGGAAAGGTTTAACTAGAACTTTTTTCTTCTGATCCTTTTCAAAGTGCATATGCATACAGGGGAAACTAGTTTGGTGAGAACCTACTTAATGCATACTATGTACATGAAGGAACCCTGCGCCTGTTCATCTGGCTGGTATGCAAAGCTCCTTTTCACGATGAGCTGTATGTTTGACAGCTGTAGACCAATGGCAAAGCAGTTCAATGTAAAGAAAAGTCTTCTGCTGGGACACACGGTATTTGAGACAGAGGTGCCTGGATTGCTCTATGTCACATAGTAAGCATTATTTTTTTTTAAAGTAAATTATATTGAGCCTCAATACTTCATGTTGGATGAAGTTTTAAGAAATCTGTGCCTAAACATTTGCTGGAGTGTTTAGTTTGGTCCTAATGATTTTGGACAATCATAACTGGAAATCAGCATATTGTTAGTTCGCTGTTTTGACCTGGCTGAGAGGTGTTACTCCAGAATAATTTCATCAATTTATATTGAAACTTCTAATTCACTTTCATTCAGCAATAGATGTCATTGTTGCTTCTTCTGTACTCTGTAGAAGACTTTATCCACACTTAGCAGTGTGTCTCAAATGTAATTATAAAAGCTAAAAGTAAACCTGCTCCGGTTTAAATTGTCTCCCAAGGAAAGGAGTTTTGTATGTACAGTGACTGAAGCAGAAGCAGGGTAAGAGTTACTGTTGGGCTTTGACCAATAGTAACCTTTAGACGCGCTTGTTTCCTTTTTGGTAGTGCCCTCTAGTGCTCACACATGATATTGACTTGGGGAGTTTAGACACATGTACTGTTAACCTTTTATGTGTTGTATGTTACGCTTATACATAAATGAACTACCATAGAAGTAGTATGGGGTGTATGGAAACTTATTTTCCAGTCATGACCTTTTATAACACAGTATATTAAGATATCTTATGATGGGAGGATATACTGTTATGCTTCAGGTTGGTAATTCAGTAAGTTTTTGGAAATTGTTTGTACTTTTATCCTTTTGGATGTCAAAATGTGCCTTTTACATTAAACTCAATCATACAGAGCTCTTAGCAAAATTTAAAATTGCTTGTAAAGTTTTTTGAGGTGGGAACTGCAATGTGTGCATATCTTTGCCTTTCTGTATCAGGGACTAGGTCTTAGGTCTAAACATTTGAAGTATTAAAATAATTTACCACTTTAGCGTTTTGTTTTTATCATGGTAGATCTGCTCTTGACTTTGCAAACATGAGAAATAGAATTGGCAGTCCTAACTTCTACACCAATTCATATTTTCACCTCGCATTTCAAAAATGTTGATACATCCACTGTGTATCAGGTGTTTAAGATCTTGCAAATGTTTCTTATGTAAGCTGTTTTCTGCTTGCCATGCAGAACTCTTGTTTTTTTGTTTATATGGTTATTCTTTCAGAAGTTTATAATGGGTACCTTCTAATGTATTAATCTTTTGTAACAAAAAACAAAACAAACAAACAAAAAAAAGGCCTTTGGACAGAATTATTGCCTGGTTAGTTTGAGCTTAAGACCTGGAAACTTTATGTTGCAAAATTGATGTATGGTTGGAAACAGACCTAAAGATTCTACTGATGGCTCTGCTCTGTAAGCATAAAGAGCTTTTAAGCCAGACTGAGCTTGTTTCTAAATAAACATTATTTTGACATACATAGAAGGACTCTTTTTATGAAACATCAATCCTGAAGAACTTCAGAAATCTGAATCAGGAACATAACAAAGAGATGCATGTCCTGGGGAGTCCCTTATTTTCTATAACCTATTTTGTTTCAACTTTGTAATAGGTGCAATCAGTCTCCTTTGCTTTTGAGGGAAGTGGGTGTTGAGGCCTGATAAAAACAAGGGCTATAGCATGAAGGAAGTAGGATTGCTAGGGAATGGGTTTTGAAAGTCAAGAAAAATGTGCTAGATTTGATAGGGCACAAGATGCAAAAAAAAAAAAAAAAGAAAAAAGAAAAAACAAAACCAAAACCCCACTGTGTTGAAAGAATTTTTTTTCTCAGCCTTTTCCCAAACTATTGTGTTAAGATTGTAGTTGAAACAGTATATACTCCTCATTTTCTTTCTGGGTATAAGATCCAATTTTTTTTTTTTTTTAATCTTCTGTGAAAGAAGACTTTTCCATCTCTGGCAACTCCCAACTTTCTTCATCCTCCAGTGCCTACTACCTGTTGAACACTTAGGGGTATGTCAAGCATTTAATAGGGATTTCTATTCTTATGACTAGGTGAATGTCTGAGAATTGAGTGGAGGTAAAAAATCTGTTCCCATGCGTACCAGTGACAAAATAACTGCACTAAGTGAAGAAAAGATTTAATGATTTTTGTGTCTTTTGCAGAAGCATTTCCTTTGACTGTTTTTCTGCTTGTTGATAAGCCTGCTGATGAATTTTGTCCTGTGTCGCTGTGAAGCTTTTTGCAGTGCATTTCATCCTGGGCAAGTAAGCTTGCCTGCACCTGTGCTTTGAATTCTAGGGTTTCTTAGAATCGCAGAATCATAGAATAGTTAGGGTTGGAAAGGACCTTAACATCATCTAGTTCCAACCCCCCTGCCATGGGCAGGGACACTTCACACTAAAGCATGTCACCCAAGGCTCTGTCCAGCCTGGCCTTGAACACTACCAGGGGTGGAGCATTCGCAGCTTCCTTGGGCAACCCATTCCACCCACACCACCCTTACAGTAAAGAACTTCTTCCTTATATCTAACCTGAACTTTGCATGTTTTAAGTTTTAACCTGTTACCC